>JACXSJ010003324.1:0-25783 GCA_014851325.1 Pentalonia nigronervosa
CCCGACCCAACAGAGTGCAAGCACTGAAAGCGAATGGCTCCACCCCCGTGAGCATGCCTATGAGCTGCGCATTTATGCACACACGGAAATCAAAGCTGCGAATTCCAGTAGGAGGGGTGATAAAATGTATCTGATTTGAATTGAGAAACATATCGAAATTTATGTTTCAAAATCAAAAATATGATAATCGGGGTTAAACTCATGAAATATTCGGGGGTGAAGTTTGAAAAAATTGTATAATCTTTGTACCTAATATCTTTTGTTATACCTATATTAAATGATAGGTGGGTACATAATTGGTCTTATTGATATTTTGTGGGGAGGTTAGCCCTTCGCGGCGAAACGGTCCGCGGCGAAATGGTACAGCGGCGAAACGGTCACGGCGAATCGGTCGCGGCGAAATGTCCTAGACCCATAAAAAGGTATTTCCATGTATTGCTACTTTAATTTTTTTGATATAAATTCCACAAGCGTTGTAACTCATCCCGGCTTCTTGTCATTGTTGTGTGTCAGCTAGAGGACGACTTTTGTGATGGACTCAGGAGTTTGTAGTCATGGTAGTAAATAATTATAAGACTATTGTATTGTTGAAATGAGTTGTTTTTATTAAATTAAAAGTTAAACTGGCGTGAAGGTGCTCGCTGTAGCCCGGGTATATCACGTCTGAATCGGAGCCGTTTCAATCTCCCTTATATATGGGCTACTCCTCCTATCGGTACCTGCGTCATCCTATCAAGATAGCATTGACATCATTCGTTATCGTGTGTGTACATACTAGTTTCAGGAAATGTCATCGACCCAGGCTTTGTCGTCGAGTTGTGATTACTGACCGGACGCGATTAGTCCATACATTATCATAATTAATATATAGTACGGCCAGCGAAACTAGGCGGGTGACCGTTGCGTGCCGAGTGGCAAATTTGCGGTAGGGCTTCCATGACTTTTTCCTGCGTAAATTAATTTTAAAATTGCACATGTATGACATATTTATATATTATTTACGTACATTTGTATACTATAAAATTAATAAAACTTATGACTATTATTATAATATTTACAGTAAAATTATTTTTTCTAATTGAATAAAACTTAAAACTATTATAATAATATTTACAAAAACAATTATTTTTCTTCATTGGAACAATTTTAATCCTCATAATCGTCATCTTCGTCTTCGCTTGAGCTGCTATCGTCAGGATTAATGGTCAATATTATTGGTTCTAATATATTATCCCTTAGTTAACGAAGTCCTCCTCTTGAATTTTGACACAATGTTCTCCACATTTGGCCCAATCATCTGGAGTTACTGCATCAATCTCTTTATGCACAAGAGCCTCGACATCCGCAATCTTAAAAGTGGAATTTTTTTCGGCCATTCTACCTTTAACTTGTGCCCAGATCAATTCGATTGGATTGTACTGACAGTGGTAAGGGGAAAGTCTTACCACTTCATGACCCATTTGGAATGTTAATTCATCGAACTTGTAACTTTTTCCACGCGGCATCGCAAGTTTTACCTTTGCCCGTAATTCATTAAGAGTTTCTACGGGAGAAAAATCTATATTTTTTTCTCGTAGCCACTGTTGAACATCACTCTTCCTGGAATTGGACTTGGGATAGTTCTCGACCAACGAAGAGTGATACGACGCGTTGTCCATGACAATAATACTCGGCTCCTCTAAGTTAACAAGCATTTGCGAAAACCAATTTTAAAAAATTGTAGCATTCATTTGAGTATCATAGTCTTTATTATTTGAATTGCATCGAAAAAAAGTTTTGATTCTTTAATGAAACCGAAGGAAGGAGATCCGGCGTGACAAACGATGAGGCGACTACTTTTTCCTGCAGGCACTTTCAAACCCTCCGTATTTTGACTATTTTGCCAAATACATCCACGTGTATGATTTTGGTTAACCCAGGTTTCGTCTAAGTAGACTACCGGCCGAGTATCACCGTTCCTCTAAAACTCGTTCATTTTCCGAAGAAATTTAACGCGCGCAGCTACTATATCCGACCGTTCCGTCAAAAATTTGCGTCCGTCATTGCATTTCATGTATTTAAAATTAAGTTGTTTTAAAATTATTTTAACTGACGATTTCGATCCCTGATAATTAACTTTTTCATGCAATGCCGCTAATATTTTAGCACTGGTTGGAAATTGGCCCTGGTCATAAAAACAAGAACAACTCTTCTGATCACCTCATTGTCAAAATCATCGAGTTTAGTGACAAATTTATCGTGACGATAATTTTTTCTTGGCGATCGAAATTTAAGGTCATCAGAATTTCCCATACCTGACGCTTCTTCTTGATTTTCAGTCGTTTTATGTTAATTGCATATCCTCTGCCTCTGTACAGTTCTTAGACTTACCGCACAAGCCTCGACTGTCCTCTCCTGAAATTGTTGAAAAAAATTTGCCAATTCCGCCTTCTCTTTACACGTGGCCAAGGTTTTAAAAAATATATATACGTTATATATTGTTCTTTTCGTTTGGGAATGGATATCAGGCCGAATCGACATTTTGAAAAAAAAATTGTCACAAACGAATAAAAAAAAAAAAAAAACAAAAAAATGTTAATATATAATGAATAAACGGTCACACAAAAAATTCACACTCAATTCAAACGATAGCAACACATACACGAAGGGGCAGAGGATCGATGACTAACATACAGTCTTACAAACACGGAATACATACAATGAAACTTCCCTGTACGGCTATATACAATGATGTAATGCCAATGGAATGTGGTCGCCGGCCCTATTGATGGGTAGTTGACAGTTTGAATAGAAACCAAATCCCGCGCTCCACAAACACATGCACCCACAACAACTGGTGGAATTTTTATATAGTAAAGGCTCTCAACATTTTTCATAAAACAGCTGAAACACAGCTGCACCGTAGACGGTGTAAACTATAGAGTACTTTATATAAGAACAGCTGTACCAGCAGTCCATTTAATTAAAAACACTTTTGGAACCCCTGGTTTACATGAAAACATCCGCTAGATGCACGACGATCACCCGCCTAGTTTCGTTGGCCGTACTATAGTATTTCATAAGTTTTATGAATATAATATAATATCATAAACCACTTGTCCAATATGATATTATATTATTTAAATTAAAAATACTGTATATATATAGGTAATTTTTTGAAATCACTGGTCGTTCAAGGTCGCTTTTTATTATCAAACTTGATATTCGTGATTCCAGTATTAGCGGCTCGTTGCTGGTTGGTCATACCCTAACGTAATCCTGAGCGCGTTTTCTACTATTAAATTTATTACTTGCCCGTCTTATGTCCACGATTTCTTTGATCCTATTCTCAGAACATCTTATGTTAATCCCCTGGACAATTTTATAGTCGGTCTAGCCTTGTATTTCCCCAAAGCTTCTAATGTTTCATAATAAGGTAGTTTGTGTCAATACGTATATAGTTCCCCCTTACCTTCGAGGTCATTGCTAATTTATCATAAAAGTTATGTATCGCCAGGTACATCATATGCATCATAACTTTACTGTTGTTAATTTTTATAATTATTATATTTATATTTATTTTATTTTACTCACTGCACTTGATATATTAATAAATTACACACTAATTTATATTTACAATCATACTTAAAGTAACTGGTGTGCGGGGTAAACGAGTAACAATTTCACTTATATCTTGACCAATATTGATAAATTACTTCTCTTAAATAATTCGTACACGTCAAAAATTCCAAATTGTTCAACTCGTTTTCGAAATATTCTTGTAAATAACAATATTCTAAAGGTTCCGTCTCAGGTCCCGGAAATTCCGTGAGATTTTCAAATATGTCATCAGTCCGACGATTTGTGTTATTAAAGTGCATGCGCCGTGACTTAAATCCTTAAATACCTAGTTTGCAATTTCTTGAACTAATTGTTACGCGGTGATACATTCATGCCTGGCAATTCTCGATGTGTTGAGTTCAATACTCTTCTTTCTTTATTTTATTGCATAAAATGATTTTTTACTCTTTTTTGCTGGTAATAAGTGTACTTAAAAAACAATATTGATGAAATCCGAGGTCCACCCAAGGTGGTTTTACACAACAAGTTGAGGGATATTTTTGATTTTAATGTCGGAGCGAGCGTAGTGACTGGGATTTACTGGCAGTAAATGTACTTAGAATACAATAATCAATAATGATGAAAAACCTTTTCTTACTTGTCTTTTAATAATACATGGTACAAAAAAAAATTTAAATCTCGACGCATGCGCATTGATAACACAAATTGTCCGGGACTGATAACATATTTGCAAATCTCACGAAATTTTCGGGACTTGAGACAGAGCCTATTCTAAATTGTTATTAATTGAATATTCATTGTCTTTTTGAACTAGCTCATTGTCTTATTTGTTCACGGTATCGTCTTTGACTATAGGTTTGACGATCTATGCTTATCTTATTTTACTCACTACACTCGAGATATTAATAAAATACACACTAATTTTATTTATTATATCAGTTACTGTTCTAACTGATCCATTAGCGAGTCTTTTATAAACCCTATTATTTTATAAAACTCAAAACTATTTATATTTTTTTTATTTTACTCATTATACTATTGCTAAAAATAACCGCCAGGTTGTGCGCGCTTCGTCGCATGGAGATACTCCATTGAACTTGAAAGGATAAAATAAACATACACACACACACACACATACTTAAAAAATCCCTAATACATGCTCATAAAATGTGTAAATGAGTAATTAATCATAATTAATTAATGACAGCATTTAGAAATTACAAACTTAATCTATGCACCCTTCAGATAATCATGAATATATATTTTAAGTTTCATGACGATTGATCCAGTAGTTTAGGAGGAAAAAGCAATAATAAATTGTGCGAACTGAGATATTGAAGAGCTACGCTTCGCTCCGCCCATTAATTAAACGAAATATATTGAGCATCAAAATGAAAAATAGCACAAATCGAAATAATTTAAAATTCATTAACTTAAAAGTTATAATATCAATTTCGTAGAAATATGTATTCCACGCGATTTATTCTTATTTGAGTAATCAAACCAAGACTTTGTTATATTCTGTATCCGAGCGATTCTCCAGCATTAAATATCTTTAACGATAAAACGATAATCACAAAAGTTGTATAACGTTTAGATTGTAAATAACGTAAAACTAATTTTTTTTTTCGGATGCAAGCCCTGAACTTTTATATCATTGCATTAGATTCGCACAAATAATTAAAGAATTTGATCCATTTGATTAATTTGATATTGTGTTTCTTTTGTCGTAATATTTTTTGGATTTTAATTTTAATAGTATTTTAGTGTTTGAGAAATTGAATTTCTACTAATTTAAAAATAATGTGATTCATGATTTTTTTTTAGTGTATGGCTGCCAATTGTACAAATACCGCCCGTTATCGTTGTAATGCTTGTATGGCTGCTTTTTATTGCAATACTCAATGTCAAGTAAGATTTTATGTTGTTTACATACCTTATAATTCCAATTTTTATCCAAGATTTAATTTTTCAAGAAATGTGAAAATTATGACACATTAAACAAATACATTCTATTTTGTTTCAATGTATTTTTAGTAATTTATTCTATAATTCTTTAATGTTTCTCACACCCATTGGTGTAATATGCAGTGTTAGATGTAGTTGTATTTATATTATATATTCAAATATACAATCAAGTAAATAGTTTATTTTTTTGTTTCAGAAATCTGATTGGCATTACCACAAAAACGAATGCCGTTAATTTAATTGTATTGAAGGCTATTTAATCAAAATGATTCATTTTTATAACATTGTTCATTGTACATTGATTTTTTTTTATCATTTCACCCTCAACTACATCTTTATTTATAATTAAATCTTAACTATAACATAATTTATATTCATTTATGTATTTAATTGTATTATTTAATTGGTAAATGTTATGACATAAGAATAATTATTATTCGAAAAAATATTTTCATCATGATTGTAATAGATAATAATATTATTATTTTTGTGCTTTCATGGTACAATTAATTATACATGATTGTATTACATAATAACTATAGATAAGTCTAGAGTATTATTGTTTGTATAATCAACTATTATCTACTGTTGTTTTTGTAATTTCATTGAAAGGCTAACTAAACTGTAAAGCAATTTAACTAAAACTATTTTAATTTTTATTTATTATTCAATTTATCTATTATTATAATAATTAAAAGAAGTGAGTTTAATAAATTTAACAGTCAGTAGGTAGGATTACAACTTGACTGACTTTTTATGTAGTTTAAATTATTGATTGAAAATAATAACATTGACTATACTATACTTTTAGTATTACAACTTTACATTTTTTACTCATATAATATAATTTCAATTATAAATTAAAAATACTATTAATGGCTAACTTCAAGTGGTCAGTGATTACAACATTAGTCTCAAATATTTTACGGTGAATCTAATAAGGTTAATCAATATTCCTCACTACTCGTTGAGGTCCTTTGAACTATTTAGCAAGAAATACATCTTTGCATGGGTATTAAAGAATAACTTCAATAAGTTATTACAGAATTAAACTGTTTAAATACAATGAAAAATTAACTAATCCTTAATACATACTTAGCATAGATTAAAGATACAATAGATATATAATGTCAAATTATTGACTGAATGCCTTGTAAATAAGTATTGATGGCTAATATATAAGGTCAATTAAAATAATTTTGGTATTTACATTTTAAATTTAAAATTTTATTTTATTTTTGTTTAAAATCAAAATTATTATTTAAATATATCTAAGTACTTAAATATAAATTAAGTATATCTATAGCAAGACCATAATTAGAGTGGGTCTTATTTTAGACATTAAATTATTTGGATTATAACTAAAAATATATTATTTATTTTGAAATTGTTAAAAATTCTAAATATGGTCTTGTTTGAAAAGCGGATGTTTTCATTTTGACGAGATTCAAAATAAATATTTTTTATTTAAATAAACATTTTTGATTAATTAATATGCGTTTTTCTTGATTGTTATACATTGAAGTACTTCGAAAAATATTCTGCTTTGAATCTAAAAATGTATGTTTTTATACAGAAACAAAAAAAATTATGAAAAAAAAAATGGCAAAAAAGAATATTTTCAATAGGTCCTACTCCCCCACTCTTTGGTATCTATCTCTGGTGGTAAAACGACGAAGTCTTGCTCTCCGTGGTACATATTGTGATGATAATTATTCCAGGTCGTTTGCTTGTACACTACCTGTTATCAACTCGCAATTATTTTAGTTATCATGTTAATGTTATTGCGCCGTTATTCACGTTTGTTGTTATGAATTTACTTTCTGTAGTACGCTTAGCGAAATTTGAGCTGTAATTTTCATACTCAAAATGTTCATATTTTGTTAGGATAGAGCTATTGTAGCTGTACTGTATCTGAAACAATAATCGCTTGGAAAGCGACAATTGAGGCTCTTAATTTTGCTGGCCATACAGAATATTATGGAATATATTTTCTAGTTTTTAAGTATGCGACTGAGATTTATATTGTTACTGAAATACCGACAGATTGTAATAATATACTCCGTGCCACGAGTGAAGGAACCCGTGTCCCGACCAAATTGCAAGATTCGAGATAAGATAAAGTTGCAAATGACATTGTTTGGTACAATAGAAATTAAACATGTAAATTTTATGCCAACATTTAAAGTTCAAGGTCAAGTTTATCTATTGGCTGGTTCTTTATTATCTACCGATACAGAAGAACCAAAGTTTTTACAGATATATTTTATGGGGACTCAGAAAATGAAGTGAAAAGGCGTTTGTCTATTGCTCCCAATTTAAATACTATATGATTTGCAATATATATTGCATAGAAATAATTCGTACATTCATAGTTTTAAGAGTGCACTCGATTTGATGCCGTCCAATCTAGCTGAATTTAAGATAGTTATTAGGGCTGACAGAAAACCACAAGTAGAGCATCGTGGTCGATATAATACTCTTCAGACTGATGAAGTAGCCATATTAATTGTCGGCCAAGAATTTTCAAAAAGAGATATTGTATTAAAAGCTCGAGATGATACATTAACACGCTTAAGTGAAATTCATTGTTCTTACGATGCGTTACAGTATACTTTAATATTTTGTTATGGACAGAATGGTTATTTTATTGATGTTTCGCAAGTTAATTCAATTCCTCTTAATAAAACTGTTTCCGCCATGGACTTTTACTCTTTTAAATTCCAAGTCATAGAAAATTCTAATAATATACTTAAAAACGGTTAACTTTTGAATCAATATATTGTTGATATGTACGTAAAAATTAAATAAATTAATACTGAATGGCTACAATATCTAAGGGCAAATCAAATTAGATTACGAACTGAAATTTACACTGACCTTCAAGATGCGATGCAATCTGACAGAAACCCAGATCAAATCGGCCAGAGAGTGATTTTACCATCTTCATTTGTTGATGGTCCACGCTACATGCAGCAATGTAAACAAGATGCCATGACTTACGTACGAAATTACAGACGTCCAGATCTTTTTATTACGATGACGTGCAATCCTCAATGGCCAGATTTTCAATCATGTTTATTTCCTAATCAAATACCCGCTGACCTGAATTACATCACTCGCGTTTTCAATTTGAAAGTGAAATAACTTATAGATTTAATTACAAAAGAAAAAATATATGGTGGAATTAGGTGTCATATTAAATGGCAAAAAAAGAGGATTGCCTCATGTTTGTCTCTTGGTGTGGCTCAACTACAAATTAAGGCCAAATGACATCGATTTAGTTCTTAGTGCTGAGTTGCCGAATCAACGAGAAGATCCTTCCCTATTTAATATCGTCAGTAGAAACATGATTCATGGCCCATGTGGTCCATTTAACATGAATTTACCGTGTATATAAAACGGAAAATGTTCAAAAGGTTTTCCGAAACTGTTTACTATTGCGACACAGTCCGGCAGGATGGTTATCCAAAATATCGTCGTCGGTCACCTGATGATGGTGGGCAAACTTTTCAGCTTAGAAAATCCGGTAATCGCTTGGTCACAATTGGTAATCGGTAGATTGTACCATATAGCCCTTTATTATTACGTAAATTTGATTGTCACATCAACATAGAACTTTGTCATTCAGTAAAAGACATTCAATATATTTGTAGTTTTATTAATAAAGCATCTGATCAGGCTGCATTCTCAGTAGAATCGCGTGATGAAATTAAAGAATTCTAAAATGGCAGATATATTAGTTCATCAGAAGCTGCATGGCGGACATTTGGTTTTCGATTCACGAACGGTTACCGGCATTTTTTCAACTCTTAGTACACCTTGAAAATGGCCAACGCCTTTATTCACTGATCAAAATGCTCGCGAAAGACTTGAAAATGTTACAAACACCACTCTATCTCTTATCTTCAGACTATCGAACGCCCAGTTTGTAGTGTGAAGAAACATAGTTCTTTGGGTAAATTATTAAGGGAGACACGTTTTTTGTTTGGGATGAATCAACAATGGATAAAGTGAATAAAGGTGGTCCTGAGGCACTTGATAGAACGCTGAGGGATTTTAAAAATAATGATCACCCAATGGGCAGAGTTGTTATTCTTTTTGCTGGTGACTTTAGACAAATATTGCCAATTGTGCCAAAAGGCACTAAAAACGATGAAATCAACGCCTGTCTAAAGTCATCATATCTTTGACCTTACATAACATCTTTGAAATTAACAACCAATATGCGTGTACACCTTGGTGGTGATAATAATGCCGAGCTCTTCTCACATCTTTTGAAAATTGGTGGCGGAACTTTTCAGAATGATGAGGATAGCATGATACACATAAATTCTGCATTTGTGATTTCAGTTCTTGATCAAAATAACTTAATCAACAGAGTTTATCCTGAAATTTCTCATCTTCTCAATAAATCTAATGAATGGCTCCGTGAACGTGCAGTTTTTGCCCCTAAAAACGACACCGTCAACATCATAAACGAAAAAGTCCTTTCTATGTTCGAAGCTGATAAAAAAAAAAAAACTATATTTCCATAGATACACTTACTAATCAAGATGAAGCTATAGATATCCCGACTGAATTTCTCAACTCATTAAATCGATAGATTTAAAGATCTCCTCCCACACAAACTTGATTTAAAAATTGGTGCGCCTATTATTCTCATGCGAAATTTAAATGCTCCCAAATTGTGCAATAGAACGAAATTAAAAATATTATCTTTAAAAAAAAAACCTTATTGAAGCTGAAATTTTTACTGGCTCAACGAGTGGTCAAATTGTACATATCCCAAGAATACCAATGATAACAAACGAGTATCCCTTCGAATTTAAACGTGTCTAATTTCCTATTAAACTTTGTTTTGCTATGTCAATTAATAAGGCACAAGGACAGACAATAAAAGTTGCAGGAATTGACATCAGCGATCCCTGCTTCATTCATGAACAATTTTATGTTGCCTGCTCCCGTGTAAGCTCAGAATAAAACTTATACATTTATGCCCCTGGTGAAAAAACTAATAATATTGTTCATAAAGAAATATTGGTTAATCGATAGTTATGTAGTATTTTTCAAAAATAATAATAATTACTTTTCAAAAAACGTAGGTTTTTTTTAAGTTTAGTATAAAACGCGAGATATGAATTTTATTAGTTCTCAGTCTATTTAAATTTAGATATTATGTTGTATTCACCGCTTCTTTCGTCGTATTTTTTATTTTAATGCGCATGCGTTAGCTAAATTTTTATATGCATCAGACAGAAAGAGTTATATAATGCGTATTAGCATTATCAAAATAAAAAATTCGACGAAAGAAAGCGGGTATCACTTAAAGTATAAATCACTATTTTTTCTCCGGGCAATGCCGGGTAATGAACTTACCTAATTCTAAATTCACTCACTTACGCACTTTATGAGGTCCACAATCCACCGCAGGTGGATGCTTACTGCTCATATATTGTCCGCGATCCAATAGAGTGGATTACCAGCTACCTAGGTGGTTTAGATGCATGTAAATCATTTGAGTCACTTACTTTAATATTTGGCTCAGGCAACGCTGGGCGGGACAGCTAGTATAATATATTTATTGAACTTATACAATTTATTGACTAAAGAAAATAACTTTGCTAGAGAATAAAGTTAAGTTAAAACTTGAATTTAGATTTATGATACAAGAGAACATGTTAGGGTATTGCCCAAAAACTTGTGTCTAGTGCTTGAAATGAAGAGGGACGGATACTAATTTCTCTTAGAAGTTGCAACATTCCTCTTCAGTTTCTGCTTCTGATATTAAGTCATTCATACAAAATTCATTTTGAATAACTTCAGTTGCATCTCTCGGATATTTTTACTTTGCAATTTCAGTAAAATTCACTAGTCATTAAACAATATTAGGAACGATTCCAGTTTCATTCCATATGTAAATATTGTAAAATAGAAGGTATGTAATGGTTCAATTAATAGAGATCCAAAACATCTGTTGCAAATTCTAGTATTTTGATTCACTATTACTTACTTATACATATTTTCTATATCTTGTGTTAATACAAATTTATAGTTCCCGAACTTTGCTGAAATGGGAAAGACATCTGCTTGAACTGTTTAACCATACATCAAAATGTAGTTTAAAGACAATTCTGTCGAAAAATACACGAAGCTTAGTTGTTAAACTTCATTCTTTGTTGAAGTTTAAAACTTCTGTTTTTAAGATATTTTTTATATATTCTAGGTGTATATATTCTTGTATGGATTTAATGTATTTGGTTCTTTAAGTATCATCCCGTTGTAGTCTTTTCTTAATACCGGCAACATCAGTTAGTTCGGAAAAATGTTTTTTTACAACAGGTAAAAAGTAGTAACATAGTTACATCAAAAAGAAGCCGTTTGCTGCCGGAAATTGTTAATATGTTGATTTTTCTTTATCAAAATAGAAAGTTATAAGAAAAAAATTATTAAGCTTTTTTATAAATTATTGTTATTCAATTTTATACAACATGTAATACTTTGATATGGACGAACCAGAGGACGAGGTTTGTGATGGACGAAAAGGAGCTTTGAAATCGCGCTGTTGAAATAAATTGTAAAAAACTGTTTAATATTTTTAATGACTGGTTTATTATAATTCAGAAAATCGACTGGCGTGAAGGTGCTTGTTGTAGCCCGTAGAATCACGTCTGAATTGATGCCGATTCGGGCTCCCTTATATATTGGCTACTTCTCCTATCGGTCCCTGCGTCGTCCTAAAGAGATAGCGTTGACCTCATTTGTTTTATCGTGTATACTAATTCCATAAAATGTCATCTGCCCACGCTTTGTCGTCGCGTGGCGATAACTCGCCGGATGCGACTAGTTCAAACATTATCTCAATTCCCAGTATTTTTAGTAATATAATATAATATTATGAAATTGATATTATATTATTTTCCGTAAATATTCTGTTCATAATAAATAATTTATCACCGATCATTGCTATGTAGAAACTAGAAAATCATTAGGGAAGATAATTAACAATCAATATGTATTGAAAATAAAATTTCAAATGTAATAATAAACGTGTGATTTAATAACAAAATTCACGTACTCACGGATTCACGTGCAATTAAATTCATAAATTAACGTGATTGCATACGTGAATATTAATTTCACGTGTATCAGTGAATTTAACTACACGTGAAATAGAGACTTCTAGTCGAAACCAGCTGG
Source organism: Pentalonia nigronervosa (assembly GCA_014851325.1). Taxonomy (NCBI): domain Eukaryota; kingdom Metazoa; phylum Arthropoda; class Insecta; order Hemiptera; family Aphididae; genus Pentalonia; species Pentalonia nigronervosa. Next base: position 12,730 of record JACXSJ010003324.1, read on the forward strand.
TCCTTCAAGGTAACGGCCGATAACCCTATGTCGGGTGCATCACCAGATGTCATCTCCATCTCGAGTAGATCGCCACAAGTCGACTCCACCGCGATGTTCAGCATTGAGGCGTATAACGTCTCTTCGCCGAACCGGCGGAGTCCCGAAACGCCAACGCGATTTCGGTCGGTCCATTTGCGATCTGATCGATGAAAACCTGGCGGTGTACCTTGGCGACCGGATTTCTACTTCGGAGGACATCTGCACTGTGATACTATATAGTCATGATCATATACGTTAATATATTATAAGAAAAATTATAGAATAGAATAATAAGTTCATAGAATATACAATCAATTATTTGCTGTGTTTGTTGTAACAATAATATTAAAATTGTGACACAGAACTGAATATTATATTATATTTCAAACACTATATATATATATACGTTGCTCATAATAGCAACAAAATTTGTATGATTTTTGTATCGATAATAAATTTTGGTTTATTAATTATTATTGAATAGTATTGATATATTATCGAATTAAAAAAAAAAAATTGCCTAGGAATTAAAAACGAGTAGATCATTTGACGTAAAAATCCAGTAGGTTAATTTTCGACTGTACAAAATCGTCATTGAATTCAATAATTTTACTTGAGTATATTTAATAGGTATAGGTAACAATATATGGTTAATGTAGTTTCAAATATTAATTAATTTTCCGCTTGAACAGTAAAAATCTTCGACGTACCTATAATGCAAGACCCCGTAAAGTCTGAATAACCTTCAATCAATCTATCTGCAGGACCACATGCAAACACAGTATTGTTATACGGTCCTTTTGTGTTGGCCGCGGAAACATTAGAACACCATGTAATAGTATAGTTATCTACCACATAGAACTACTCAACCATAATTGTTTCAATAGGTCCTATTCTTGTTTCCAATTTATTATCACCCTTAGATGTCTTGGAAACTCAATTATCGTTTATTTGAGTGTTATTACTTTTTAGTAAAGAATAATGACCAATATGAGTTCAACTGGACACTAGTAATAAAGAAAACGAGAAAATCGTTGACTACACACGAAACACAATCAAGTAGGTAACCATAATAAACGTAACTTAATCCGTTTGTTGGGCTTTCATAACACCATTTTTTATTCAACGACATGATATAAAATAATATTTTCTTCTGAAAATATATTCAGTTAGGTATATTGTTTAGTAAAGAATAATAGTGATAAATGCTTGGCTAGTACTTATTAGTATGTACCTAATAATATGTTTTATCTAAAATATCATACGATAATGCTGACCTCGGAACTATTATTTATAGTTATCATTAATAATAAATATATTATATAATTTGAGTTTGATACTTTATTGGTATATAATACTACTATAACATATGAATATAATAATGTAATCTACTATTTATGCCGATTCTGCTATATCATAAATTCCAATGATCATTAGTTAATTATTAATTATCTATATTCTAAACTATTATTAATGCTATCGCTGTTTTATAGTGATTGAACATTATTGTGATTGGATGTTTTAAATTGTAATTTTTTCGTCGTGTAATTGCTGTTTAGTAGTATTTACAATATAGTACATGCATTACGTAAATAAGCACTTAACAATTATTCATTTATACATATATAAATATATTTACTCCAAGGGCTGATCCAAATCACTCGGTGACACCAATTTTTTGAATCACGTTGTTATTATTTATTATGCATTATTATTACTGTTCAGAGAGATTTTCATTTTAAGAGTACACCGAGTATTTCTCAGTTTTACGATTATTTTTATCTCGGTGTACAACATTCGACGATTGACGTCACTTAGATAACATATTGTTAATTTTATTATTTTAAACAAAGGAAAAAGACAATTTGTTTTATGATTTTTTTTTGTCGAGCCCAGCATGAATGTGTTTTTTAAACACGAACAACGCGTATTTCTAAAACGTGTTGTCGATTAATCTACATTTTACAATAATGCAAATGCGTGTATTTTATATATATATATATATATATATATTCCGTAAATAGCATAATCATTTTTTAAATCTTTAAAATTGTTCATTTCTTTTTACCAATACGAGTATGTTTTAAGTTATAACTCGGCCGTTATAAAAACTACGTAGGCACGTCCTAATCAGTGATCCATGGTTATATAATTTAAGATATTAAATCATTAGTTAGGTGCGTATTACTTATTAGTTGTTAGTGTAGTGCTCAAATGTTTACGACTGCATATTTTTTTCCCGCAATCAAAATTATACCTTAATATGATATGAATTCGATTCATGAAGTTTAGATTAAAAATATGCAAACTTATTTTACATATCTTTGCATATTTGACATTTCTGAGCATATAAATACATATATTGATTATTCCTAGATTAAGTAGCATATATATTTTATAAATTATAAGTATAATATTAAAATTGTCCATATCACATCAATTATAATCGTTAATTATGTTTATGGGCAAGACCCATACAATTAAAAGATTATAATATTGAGTATTATTTGTGTTGACATTCAATATTTATAGTTGTGTTTGTTTGCTGCAATTCGCTGTTCTACTGCATTTAAACAATTTTTCTAATTCAATTTTTTTTTAAATATATACTAACAAAATGCCGAAAAATTCGTTAAGTAGATTTGTGAAAGAGTTTGGGTAACATTTATTTTAGTTTCCGATGGTAAAATATTATTTTGCAAATTCTGCGAAGTTAAAGTATCTGCAACTAAACGATTTTTAGTAACACAACACATGAAAACTGCAAAACATGAGCATGCGATAAATCAAAGAAAAAGACACAAATTATGAAATTATGAATTATGAATTTTATTAATAACCCTATTTTGCATACATTTTTTAAAAACTTGGTATATATTTAATATATTTTATGGCATATAATTGCATATTTTGATATTTTCAAATGCATATTTTAATGAAATTTTGGTCATTAACATTCGTGCTCTAGTTATCACTTATTTTAAATATAAATAATGAGTTGTAATAAAATAAATCTTTTTAAATATAATGGTATAGTCAATCAATTGTTATACTTTGAACTATGTATAGTACTACATATTAATTGTAAAACAATAGATTTACATAGTGTGTATCCTGTATAAATATGTATACTGTATATATTATATGCATATAAATGTATACATTGAACTTAGATACGCAGTTCCTATTTTCTTATACTATTATATAATCGTTTTTACTAAGGAACGGATGTTTATGCATTTATTATATATATTTTTTAAACCTAAATTAATGCGGAGTAAGATGGAAATTTCTTTCATTGTTTAAAGAATATTCAATATTCCATATTTTTTCATATTTGTCCAGTTTTTTACTTGATTGATCATATATTTATATTCATTGTGCTTTTAGTGCATATTTATGGTTTTTTGTTATAGATTACGTCAAATATTCTGTACCTACCGATAACGTACAACAATTTATTTTTATAGTACAGAAAATTTACTTTTGAAAATTTAAAGAAGACATTAATTATTCAACATAACGCCAAATTGTTTTGTTAAGTTTTCATTTTTTTTCAATACTTAGTTTCTAACATAATATATGCATATACCTGTTTCACATTAACAAACAGTTCACAAAGTTTAATTTTAAAAATGATTTACTGCTTTACATTTTTAATAAATAAAATAAAGCTTAACTGATTGAATAATTAAAATTGATTTTTATTGATGCATATTTTTTTTACTTTCTAGTGCATAAGTGCATGCATATTTTTCGTTTTTTTTTTTTATCTAAGAGCATATACATCCGCTCCCTACTCATTACATTCGTTGTCTCCGTGTAAGAAGTGCGAGTAATATAGCAAATTTATGTTAAGAAATGCACGTTTAAATTCGTTAGTTTCGACTGTTTTAAGTAAATATTTGAACAATCGTTAAATTGAATAGTATCATAACATCGTCTGTGATTTTCTCGGAGGGTTTTTCAATATACTAATGATAAAACGAATTATGAGCGTTTTCAAATAATTGTAATATTTTACATAATTATAATGCTTTCAAAGTTTTAAATCAAAACATCGAAGACACTTCTGAGAGAATACAAACAATGTTGTTCCCTTTAAATTTAATCAGTTATAGGTAAATTCACTTAAATATTAAAGCATGAGTAACTAAACGTGAACTTCGCTGAACATACATTTGTTTGATAACATCGAATTTAGTCCAGTTTATTATCTTAATATTCTTATTTTTTTCTTATTATTTAGGGTCCCACGTAAGCTTTTATTGATATTATTATTTTTAAGTAAATCATGATTTTTTGATACTGTAAATTTTAAAATGATTATAATACTTACTTGAAAATAATATAATATCAATAAAAGTCTACGTGAGGCCCTAGATAATCGGAGTTAGTAAATTGCGTCCCCTAAAAAAGGTCATATTCATTTACTATGTAAATTGCGGGCCACGTACTTTTTAAACATACGTAAATTGCGTCCCGGGTATATTTGGAATGTATGTAAACTGCGGCTTGGGATATTCCGATTTCTGGTCGGTGATAAGTATTAATCTTTGATAATAATAATATGTAGAAATGTAGATAATAATATGTTCATTAATATAATATTACTAGCAGCCAGTGTGCATTTGATCGAAGATCTTACGCATGAAGTTTTACGTTGCTTTACAGTTTATATTTTTTTTGGACGTTATGAAAGGCGAAAGGATGAAAACGTTGAAAGTAGTTGATGGTTTCAAATTTCGTTTTCATAAATTGCTAAAAAATGATATTCAACGTTGATGTTGCATAGTTAAAACGTGCAAGTGTTTTTTTTTAATTACAATATATATATAGATAGTTTTTAAAGATCACGGCCATTTTAAAATTTCGGAACAAATAATAAATCGACAGAAACTTAACAACAATTTAAAAAAAAATCCGTTGACTATATGTTTACCAGGACATATAAATTATTCATTCTGAATTAAGAAATATTGATGTTAAATCTTTAACTTTACTCAAGACGTAAAGTTGTTTAAACGAAGTTTAGACAATGCTCGAGCTTCTATCTTACAAAAATCACAAGCCATGTTTTTGGAATTACACAAAATTTTTGACAACAAGGAATTTAAAATAAATAAAAATAAAAGAATTTTGTTAGTTAATAGTAAAGAAATAAATATAGTAGGTTTCTCTATATTAAGCAATTTAAATGTGCTATGCAATTCGGATATTATATTTGTAGATGGTAGATTCAAAAATTGTCCAAAATTATACCATCAACTATTTATCGTTCACTATACAATAAATCAGTCTTATGTTCCACTCGTTTATATTTTACTATACATTCGAAGACTACACAATGCTATTTACAGGCATTTTAACATTTAGTTATAGAGTAAAAAAAAAATAATTTACAATTCAGTCCTATTTGGTTGTACGCCGATTTTGAAAAAGCTATTTACAATGCTGCAAGACATGTTTGGCCTACTATTGAAGTAAAAGGCGTAGATTTCACCCTGGTCAAAGTTGGTACAGGAAAATATAGCAACTGAGGTTAAGTAATGATTACAAAAACAATAATACTGATATAAGTAATTTTTTAAAATTATTTTTTGGACTTCCTTTTTTAAGTCATGATATGGTTGAAGATTGTTTTGCGTATGATATAATGATATTGCAACCTCAAAATAATAGGATAGTACAATTTACTGACTACATATTAGAAACATATTTAACCAACAACGCAGAGTTTCCACCGCAGATATGGACTGAATTTGTGCCCTCAACGATGTGCACAACAAATCATTGTGAATCATTTCATAAAAAATTAAATAGCTCATTCAATTCATCATGCCCAAACATATTCAATTTCATTAACGTTTTAAAAAACATGCAATATGATACATTTATCATATTGAGAAATCAGGGAACAAGAAACAAAAAAAAAAATGACTGAAAAAGAAACATTAATAGGTGCATAACAAAATGTATAAATTGCGAGGTAAAAAAAAAGGCCAAGTTAGACTATGTGCGGGTATTGTCTTACAAATTTTTACCAGTTTTTTAATTACAAATTTTTAATAATATATTTTTTATTCATACACATTTTTGCAGACACTTTAAACTTTACTTCTAATAATATATTTTTTAAATTACAAACAAAACAACAGCAAAACCAATATTTATACTATTATATTGTCAGTCCTAAATCTGAAAAATGAGAAGGAAAATATTAATTTTGCAAAAAAAGCCCTAGACGTAATTTACATATGTACAAAATATACTCGGGCCGCAATTTACATAAAAAATTAAAAATGGAATGCAATTTACAGCGACTCTAGATAATAATCGTACCTTTAAATTTTATAATAGGTCAATTCACTCGTAATATTAAAATTAACAGAGCACTATTGAAACTGGTGAACGAAAATTTGCCATGTCGTACGTGTGTAAGACGGAAACAATACATGCAGGTACAACGTCCTCTTAAGGTTAATTACTAGTACTTGTAGGATGACTTTGGTTGCAGCTGGAAGAATATAATATAGATTAAAAAAATTTTGATAGACGAATACACTAATAGATCCCGTGGCATCATAGCCCACGGTTGTAAAATATTACCTACACCCTATTTAAGTAACTAAAAATGATAACATTAATGTACAAACATGTCAACAGTAAAGTTCACAAACACCGTTATTAAATAGTCATCTCAAAGCAATTGCTATTGATGTGGACCAAACAGAGGACGATCTCCGAGATGGACGTAAGGAGCTTTGAAGTCGTGGTAAAACTGGTTAATATCGTAATGAGTTATTTATTGAAATTTCAGTAAATAGACTGGCGCGAAGGTGCTCGTTGTACCCCGGGAATATCACGTCTGAATTGATGCCGATTCGGGCTCCCTTATAGATTGGCTACTCCTCCTATCGGTACCTACGTCGTTTTCATTAAAATTGTTTCATAAAACATTCGTTTTATCGTGTACGTATGTACTAGCTTCAGGAAATGCCATCTGCCCACGCTTTGTCGTCGAGTGGCGATAATTCACCGGACGCGACTCGTCCATACATTATCACAATTCCCAGTATTTCATATTTTTATCAATATAATATAATATCATTTTTATGATATTATATTATTTTATTTAACTCACTCGTCCTAATTTAATAAGATAATTTCTCGGAATCACTGGTCGTTCGAAGCCGCTCTTATTATCTTCATAATCCCAGTATTGTCGGCTTGTTATCGGATGGTCATACTCTCACGTAATCCTGAGCTCGTTTTTTATTTATTAAATTTATTACTTGCTTGTCTTCGGTCTACGATTTCGCCGCGACCGATTCGTCGCGACCGTTTCGCCGCGGACCGTTTCGCCGCAGACCGTTTCGCCGCTGTACCATTTCGCCGCGGACCATAGAAGTACATAGAAGGTTATCAAATATCTGAAGTGCCAAACAAAGCAATATGTATAGGCTAAATATTACGAACTAATAATTACATTAAACGGTCAGGATATTGTATTAATTGTAGGTACATTTGTCATTTGTATGTCTATTAAAAATCATATACCTAGATAGTTCCCCCTTATCCTCGAGGTCATTGCTGATTTATTAATGGTCATAAAAGTTATGTATCGCCAGGTACATAGCAGAGGATTATTAGACAAAAATAATACAAAATTATAAATTTTTTTTGAAAAAGTTTCAACGTCTACTGTGAAATATAACTAGAATCATAACTGGTGGCGTAATGGTGGTTGCGGCGAAACCTCTGGGTTCTTATTATTATACATCATTATAAAATATATTACAATTTACAAGCATAACGAGTTAAAAATAGACATTACGTATTCATATAGGTATCTGATATAGGGTATTTTTGTTGGTGGCTTGGTAATTGGTTTTCAAATCACTTTTTGATGATCACCCGATAATTGATATTATTATATACTGAATAGAAAAATGTTTTCGTCACCGAAAATATTTGACACGTAATACCCGTGTATGTCCCCGGTATCGTTGTAGTCATTAGGAAAAAATACAATAAAAAAAGAAAAAAAAAAAACCAGAGAAGTATACGACATACCTGTGTATACTAGGGATGTAATGTATATTCGAATATTAGTATTTGATGCTACAATACCTAATTTGTTTTATCCGTTTTTCCACGACAAACCTTTTATACTATTTATTTAATTCTATTAACTAAGTTCGTAAATTATTTCAAACCAAAAAAAGTGTTCAGTTAACCAGACCCTGAATTTAACTAGAGTAACGTATACTTGACCTTGTATACAATTTCCTGGTCTTAAAACTAAAAATTATTCATTTTAGAATTTGAAAACCTATTATATGTAAAATGTCTACTAATAGCCCAAAATTGAAAAAAAACATTTATGAACATTTCCTTTATTAAAAATTTCTGTTTTTAAATGTTTTAAATAAATTTGTAGATTCCGAATTGATAATGATACTATTGATGTAGACCAAGACGGCAAAATTTCTGAACAGATTTCTTCCAATACCCCCACTTCTAATTCAGACTATTCAAATTGTGTTCCTTCAACATCCAGTTCTAGTTCTTCGAGTTCAACGCCTTACCATTGTGCATAAAAAAAGGTTCGTACTGTAGTTAGCAGTATGACAATGTTCTTGTTCGAAATGTATGATTTTATTACGGTTCAAATCGGTAATTAATATTTCTGCATATTGTATTGATAATTTTCTTGAACATTTCCATCGAAATGATACTTTCGCATTCCTTGTACATATATAGTAAAAGTATACCTGTGTAGTGCAATTTTATCATTTCCTTTATTCGATTTTAGAAGTTCCATAGTTAATTACTCACGTGCAACTTGAAACTAATACGAAACCGGATACCCATGACAGGGTATGTACCTGTGTATGATCAGTGTGTGTGTAACTGTCAAACTATAGCTTATATGTCAATAAATTGTCATCTACTATCTACAGATATGATTTGTTAACCCAATTTATTCTATAAATAATATAACAAATATAGTAGAAATATCGTTTTATTTATACTGCAACAGGAGACTCTTTTTCCGTTTATAGTCCACAACATTCCCCCCTACCTTTCTTATACACCACAGGAGATCAGTGACAATTATTAATAATAACAATATTAAATTTGTGTAAATTAAAAATATTATACCGTCGTTCGTTCGATTCATGAATCGTAATCGCTTTATTACTTAAAAAATAGTAATTTTTATTCGTCAAAATGAGTAACGAAATCATAAATTTATTATCAAATTATTTTCAATTAAATTTTGAGACTTAAAATCGATACTTACTAAAATTACAACATCGTATATTTGGACCTCCTAAAAAATGTCTGGAACGGCTTTGGTTTGTCAATGCCGATGTCTATTTGTGATTCCGATACCGCGTCGCCGCAACGAATTTATGCTCGGTCGACTACGCGTCGACATCGGTCACCGGCGCTCTGCTTTATTATTATTTTTATAAATATGTATACATTCGACTACAACACATTGAATAAAACTTCCCTAATCGAACATACGTCATATTTAAATTAATATAGACTCATAAATTGAATGGAAATAAAAATTTTAAAAATAATTTTTATTTTTAGATTTCAATGAAATATGACATAATTTAGTATATTATTGTACTTCAAAATAAATATGTTTTACAATACGTACCTACGTAAAAGAAACGATATTCAAAATGCGAAGAAAGAATCGAATGAACAATAATTTTACTATTTTTCATCACTTTTGTGTTTACTTTGTTAATTTCAACGCACTGTATACAACATGGTGTACACATACGTGTATACCTAATATAATTTTAGACGTAGAACCTATACAAATATTTTCTTATAATTTATAAATAATATATCTAATAATATTTATTAAACGATAATATGCATTATATATATATATTAGAATTATACTAATAGTAATAAAAGCCACTCCGTCTCTACATCCTATGAAAAATTGAATTTTATAAATAATATTTTTAATTAAAGATGTCAAATAATATTTATTACTTAATTAGAAGACAATATGCAATATAATATGTTAGTATTATTAGTATTATACCAATAGTAATAAAATGAGCTACGTCTCTACATTCCGGGAAAAGTTGAAGTAACAAATGTATTTATAGATCAAATATAAAACCAAATACACCATTCAATTAGTAATGTAATCACAAATGGCCAGAAGAAAAATTCAATACAATCAAACAACTCCAGCAAAAGTTATGAGACACTAAAGTCAATAATTAATTTGTCGACAACGTGTGGACAACGGCGTCCGGGGCAATGCAATTTTTGTCGACTACGTGTCGACCGTGACATTGAACCAGTGGCATACCCAGGTTAGGTTAGGATTTCAGTACTGTGGGTCTGCCTCATTTATGAGAGGCTACTGAGTAAAAACTACAACTAACTATGTATTACCAAGTCGCTTGCGATTATACTTAATAGTTAGGTATTTATATCATATTTTTATACCAACATTCAATATAACTAAATACAATTTTAAACTTACAAACTTTAGGGATTATTAATTAATTGTTGCATTAAAATGTATATTCAATTAACAAATTTACCTGGAGTATTTAAATAATTTTGAGAAGGGATTATACATATTTTATATTTTATTTTAAATTTAGTTTTCAATGACTACTTTCAATTTCACAATATATATTTGATCTAGAGAAGGTGGTTCTAGATTTTTATCCAATACAAAAAATAATGCATTTATAAAATTTGTATATTTATCAGAATACATAAAAATTAAAGTACCAAGTATAAAAATAGTTGAGAAATAAGAACATTATAATAATTTTCTGCGCTTTCTCATTAGTGCAAATGTACTTATTACTTTATCAAAGTCAATTTTTTGGACAATGTTGTGTTCAATACTCAATATTGCCAAATTTGATAGTCGATCTTCATTCATAGTTAAGCGAAGATAAGTCTTAAGTAGTTTTAACCGGCTAAAACTTCTTTCTGCAGTTGCACTGCTCACTGGAAGAGTATAAAATATTTTATACAAAGTATATAAATTTGGATACGAAGAAACCATGTCTTGAGATATCATGAACTTCAATACTTCGTTTAATTTCAAAGGTTCAGTTTCATCATAAACTTGATGGTAAACCAGACAAAATGAACGGTAATCCACTTCTACATCAATTTGATCTATGTCAACTTCATAAAATCTTGATAAAATTTTAATAGAAACAAGATTTTCATCTATGTTTTCTTTGGACATTATCTTTGGATTAAGTACTTCAAATTTTTTAACAATATCAGAAAAATCTACAAAACGGTGTTTCAATGTATTTATAAATGAATCCAAAATAACAAAATATGTATTACATTTAAAATTTTCATCAACAGACTCAATAATATTTTCAAAATTACTATCACCACGAATTTTCTTTTTTGTTATTTTACGTCCTTGATTAAAGTTATTGTTGCCTCCAAACTCTCCACACAAATCAGTTGCAATATATTTTATTTTTAAAAAATATTCCTTATTCTCATTTCTTAAAGATGAAATATCTAAAAAAACATGTTGAAACCATATCATGTGCAATTATTAAATCAATTTTAGAATTTTGTAAGTAATTTGATAAAATATTAACTTTTCCAAGTATATTCTTCCACAAAGCTAATAAAAAACTGAATTTAAAATTCATTATTTGAATAAGTAATCGTTGTGCTTCTGAAATGGTTTTTAATTTTGTATTGGGTAGTTCTCCATCTGAAATTCGTTTTAATGAAATAACAATTGCTGGTAAGTTTATGTACACTGAGTCCACTGCACGTTTGTGGCTTGCCCATCTTGTTTCTGAAAGTTGTTTTAGTGTGAGTACTAAGCCATCAATTTTCTTTTGTTCTGCTTCAAATATTTTTAGTCTTGGTAAACTACTAGTTATAAATGTATACAATGCCTCAAGGGTACCAAAGAATGAAACTGCATTGATAGATGATCTAATAGAATCTATAAGTACCAAATTTAAATTATGAGCACAACAATGAATGTATAGTGCTAATGGTGATAAATCTTTTATTTTTGATTGTAAGCCAGAAAACCGTTCAGACATGGTATTGGAACCTCATAGGCTTGACCACGACATAAGGAAATATCTAATTTATATTCTTTCATTACTTATTATGGATATTGGATAATAATATAAAATAATCGTAGTATTGTACTGATAATAAGATAAGAACGTCTATAAATAGAAAAGAGATTTTTAAAATTTTAGCTACGTGATAATAATATACTATTATACTATATCATATATTTATATAAACAAGTAAACAACTTACATTACGATTTCGTACGCGCTATTTATATATCAATATTTAGTCTTCACGTCTATACATCATAATTTATAATACACATATACATTATGTGTTTATTATTTCTATACTCATACATTATAATTATATTTTTATAGGAAAATTCTAGAGCCTGTGTATATTTTAAAAATTATTTTTATTTAATTTAATTTTCATATTAATTATTGCATATATTTGTATATTTTTTTTTCAAATAAAAAAATGTTATGTAGTTTGTCAGTTTGAGGGGCCACATTAACCTCAGAAAAAAACTGTGGGTCAGCTGACCTCTCAACCCCCCTCTCTTGGGTCCACCACTGCATTGAACGTGTTAATATTGATGTCAACAAAATTTAGAATAAAAAGACTTTACTTTACTTTGTTGATAGGTACCTAATTTTTATTTTCAAGTTATAAAACATTAACACATGCATGCATGCATGCATTAATAATACAACAAAAAAACCGGAAAATCTGTAGCAGGTTCACTAAGGGCAAGTTGTACCGTTCTGTGTTTAAACATTGATTAGCTAATCGGCAATCAAATGTTAATCCTCGATTATAATCGGGAGTGTTGTACAGTAGGTAATTAAGTTAAAATCAGTTAACCGACGTATTACACGGTATTTTCGTTTATTTTGATTACGGTTGGTAAACAGTTTTAGGATATTGGTTTTTATCACAAATT
>JACXSJ010003325.1:0-25698 GCA_014851325.1 Pentalonia nigronervosa
GATATACTTATGTATTTAGCATATTTTTAAATTTTCTTTTGTATTACTCAAGGACTTACTTTAGTGTACTGCAGTGGTAAAAGAAACTTTTGTTTTTCAAATGAAAAGCCCCCCTTTTTATTGTAAATTATTTAATGGATAATTTATTTGAAGTAAAGAACGAATAGTTTCTTAGTTGTTAAAGTGTTTATACTAAGAATAATAGTCCTTAAATATGAGTTTACAAAAACACGAAATAGATGTAATATTGGATCTGGTATTTATTATACTTGGACCATTTTTACAAATTATTAATGTTGATAGATTAATATCAGTTATTAAATTTTTCAAGTCATCACAAACCATATCTTCTAAACTCGTTAACACGCAGGATCTATTCGTAGTACACAAAAACTAACAACTCAAAAACTATTTATTTAATTTTGATCGTCAAATTGAAAAATTATCTGCCGAAAAATTTACAGTAGAAAAGGGATATTCTCATTTGAAAAACAGAAGTTTCTATCTGCACAGAACATGCTTCTTTAGAGGGTAGATGGGTAGTAACGAAAAAATATGAATTATTTTGAAATTTGTGGTCTTCAAAAGTATATTATTTAAAAATTTTAAAAATCAGATTTTGAATAACTGCGCAGAAAAAAGTGGGCCAGCGTGCCTGGCGATTACTCTGCAGTGACGTGGTAAAAGGGGTTCAACGATGCCTAGGCATGGTGGACGTTATAGTATCTGTTAAAGACATAATGTTTATTTTTACTTATAAATATGTGCATAATATAGTTGTAAATTGTAGTTTAGGGTAAATAAAAATCAGTTTTAATGTAAAAGAGGGAAAAGCCTCTTAGAATTTGCTAATCCTACGTTTGAGTTGGTAAAATATTAGTAGATAGAGTTGGTATTTCAATCTTCAATAATTTTTAGTTTTCTATTCAATTTATGTTTTTGAAAAGATTTCAAGGATGGTGAATAGTCGATAAAGAGGTGGGTATAGGTACTGAAATATATAATATGATGTGCATCGTTGTTCACCTCGCCACTGTCATTCTGTATAATTTATATATATGTGTGTTTATGTATTTAAACTATATACACGGCGGTGTAGTAATAATAATAATAATAATATATATTATAATATTATAATACGTTGGAAAATGCAGCACCATGACAATAACATAATCATCAGCGTCGGACTATATATTTAAGCCACTGTACGACGGACGACTGACGGAGACGACCGCGAGACGGTTACCGAGTTACCTATATCTATATACCTGCACATTGCGGTGTTTGCATAATAAGGACAGGTTTCCACGCGATATAATACCATGTCCGCGTGTGTACCTATATAATATTACTTCTCTGTTTGTTCGAGTGGTAATGAATCAAAGTGTTGTTGACACGTACGGATTTCCAATATATATATATATGAAATACACACAATCGAAATTCGTTGCAATACAACTACGGTATACACACACACACACACACACATATATATATATATATATTACGATGACGTTAGTAATAATGATAATAATAGTAATAATAATATTATCATCGTGACATGACGTCCCGACGGCGATGTGTCATGCAACACAATATAATCATATATATATATAATATTTACGCGATACCCAAACGATTTGTTTTATTTTTACGGTAAAAACCGTTTATTAACTCCGAACCCGAATAAATAATATTCTCCATTCGAGTCACGGACGCGTCGTATTCGAACTCTGCACGAATCGAATAATGCTTGTATATATAGGTAGGTACAACACGTGTCTAGGTATTATCATTCCATATTGTATACACTGCCTGGTCAAAGTGTTTACTAGTTGTCTAAACATCGATTTTTATTATAATATCAGAGGCTAGTCTGGTAATATTTCACCCATCTTGCAACCCTTTCACGGGGTTTATTGCAATAACCCGAGAATTCACAGCAGTCATTTTTGTAACTGACCGCGGTAGTTTATTACTAAACTACTATAAATTGATATTAATACTGATAATTATCACCGATTAATCATTACCCACCCACCCATTTTAGTATTCAAATTATTTTTTTATTTGTTCGTATATAATTCATACAAAACTCCTAATATTAATAATATTTAGTAAGTTAATTAAAAAATTGACTATAATTTGTATACTTATTAGTTATTAATTAGTATACTCGTATTTTAATATGAAATTATTATAAAACATTCATATTTAAATAATTTACCATATTTTGTCACAATGATATTTAATATTAGAAGTTATAATCTATAATACGTCATAAAAGTATATAGAAAACAATATTTTTGGCCAGAAAGTGATGCTAGATATATCTATTAAAATTGGGCGACAGATTTTTATTTTGATAATAATAGAAAATACGGACAGTTGAGAAAGAAAAAGGTCTAGATTTGTTTTGTTTTTTTGGAGGAAAATCAACAGTGCAGGAGAAATACTGTATCTTGTTGTTTTAGAAAAACGAACATATTATTCCAATAATAATTATTATTTTTTTTAATGACGATAGTCTCATCTCAACGATTTTATACCTTTTTTGTATATTATATCACGCCTGATTCGCTGATCATCGTACAATAATTATATTATTATTTTTAAAGTCGCGAATCATTTGTGGACAAAACCTTAAAAGGTTTAAGTTAAGGTTTAAGTTAAGGGTTTAACTATAAGTTTAGCCATACATTTTCGAAATTATAATGATTTAATATCTATTGATAAATATACACGATTCCGTAAAGTTAATTTTTATATATACGATTTTGATTGATTTTAAATGCACCGTTGCCGTTAAATTTGTTTAATTAATTAATTATAACTTTAAATTTATTAACTTTTGGCGACTGGTAATGTGGCTATCACGCAAAAAGAAACACGATGTTTTTGTATTAAATTAATGCATAATATGAAATTTCCTATAAACTCTGTTATAATTTCAAAATATATTTTTAAGATTCATCATAAGGATATCATCATAAGTTCAAGTTGGAATAACGAATATAGTCCGACAATGTGTCAAGTGCAGGCGCGGGCTAATAAAAAAGGCACGGGAAATAAGTCTGCATTTGGTAAAGTGTTAACTAAAATCATGTTTTTCGAAAGTTTTGTTATCAAAATATCAGAACCATTTATAGCACAAAACGATTTGTAATATAAGTATGTTACAGTAGTCAATGATATATATTTATTATTTGTTACATGTTTTCGGAACAGCTACTTATTATTTTTAATAATAAGAGCAAACAAATTAAATGGTAACGTTGCACATAAAATCACGCGGAATCGTCGTGCATATAAAAATTGTATTTGCGGAATCATGTACGTATATCAATTATGGCAATTAAAATCTTCACGACTCCGCAAAATCGCGGGAATCGTGTTGCAGCCATTACTTATGTAGCCGAATTTATGCTTTTAAGGTTTTGACTGAGACGATTCACCAATCTTAAAAATGATCATATAATTATTATACGGCGATCAGCGAATCAGACGCGATATAATAATATGCAAGAAAGGTATAAAAGAACGCAGTAAAATCGTTGAGATGAGATTAAAGTCATAAATGATTGTTATTGCAATAATATGTCCGTTTTTTAAAACAATGAGGTACAGTACTTCACTCCTGTACTTTTGATTTTACTCCACTCACATAGGTAATAACCACGGTATAGCTGAACACCATCCGTGTGTTATACCTAGGTACATAATATTAAACTACCCCGGCGTGTCGCGAGGGTTTGACGGAGGTAGTTTTCTAGAATACTCGGCGGCGCCCGGATTTGGGTCGTATAAATTATACCGTAATACATATTATATACCTGCACGTATATACATACTATACATATTATGCAGTTGTACATTATAATAGGACGACTGTTAAACGGGCACGAAAAGTTTAGTAAACGAACGGCACGGCGGCGGCGGCGGCGGCGGTTGTTCTTATCAGAACAACGCTGCAACTGGAATAATTCCAGTAATTCCACCCAGCGGATTAACCGCACGCGGAGTCCGAGTTTTCACAAAATATTTAAAACTTATATTTTCGCGAGCGTGGCCTCCGTAATGGTTTGGACAATGTTAGGTAAATAAAATATAGAGATGTGAGCTTGACATTTTTTTTTTCATTGGAATTACCTGAACATTTTAGCACTTACTTTGAAAATTTGATTTTTAATGTATTTTTCTTAACATAATACATTTTTGAGATTGTAGGACGTTGTAACAAGTATAACGTCAAACGATCAAATACTAGATTTTTTTTAGATTTTAAAAAATTAAATTATTAATAATTATTAATAATAATTAAAAAAATTAAAATAAATTAATATAAAAAAAAAAAAAAAAATAAAAAAAATATATATAATAAATAATTTATTTATTTAAATAAATATATATTTAAATTAATTATTATTAATTATTTTTTTTTTATTATTTATTATTATTAATTTTTAAATTATTTTTTTAAATTTGTGTTATTTAATTAAGAATCACACGACTTTGTATATGAACTAAAATTAAAATATATACCTACATGTTAAATAATAAAACGTATTTTTTTTTTATCAATTATCAATTATAAATAGTAGTGAGTTTGTGACTTATGGTCTCGTGAAAAAACTAATGTAATTCATAATAACTATTCATAAAAAGCACTTACCTAGTTAAACAACAACAAAAAAAAAAAAAAAAAATTGAAAGAACTCAAACACAAAACGATGAAATCAATAAATACAAGAAATCGTTTATATGCTAAACTATTCATACTACATTAAGAACACAAATTGTTTTGATAATAGATAAAAATGCACATTTATTACCGAAATAAATTTATTTGTACTTCCTATTTCTAAAATAGCTTAAAAAAAAATTAAATGGTAATAAAAATATACCCAATTATGTAGGTTAAACAGATACTATTACTTAATAATATTAAGAAATTTATTTGGTAAAAATATAAAATTTTCAAAAGTTGAATATTTTTGCAAAAAAAAAAAAATTATGACAATAATTATTATTTATATCACTAGATATAATAATTGGACAAGCAAAATGTGTTCAGGTAACAAATACGTTAGCTACATTCGCAAGCGGATCTCTTGAAAAAAAAATACTGCGGCTTACATTCGATACATGACTTGAAACTGGTTATTGGTTTTTACCGAAAACCAATCAATCAGAATACGATAAAAAGGGCACACGACACGATATACAACGTTTAGCACTAAACCCGGCTTAAGTATAAAAGTTGTCTCTTATAAGTTATGGATGATTGGGTGTAATATAATTTTGATTGGAACCAGGTATATAAACGGTTATCGGTTTGCAATGACCGACATTTTCTTGGATTGGTTATCTTAAAATCGGTAACCTGTAATCTTGAATATAGTACCGGTAATTGGTCACCGGTATAACGACAGAAGCGGTAGCAAAAATCTTCTCTGCAACCTTGAATTTTGATAACAGTTTCAAGTCATGATATGAGCATTATTTTGATTTAGACAAGGACGGACAGCGAATAGCGTTATTATATATATTATATTATAACGTAATTTATAGGTATTTGATTTATTCAAAACACGCGGTTTTTTCATTTCGTCAAGAATTGCATTTTTTTGTATTCCTTATATTATTATCGTAGAAGGGCTATAAAACATTGACAACAAAGACTTAATTTGTTTATATATACCATTATACTACACTGCGCAATACTGCGGTATAAAATTAAATTGTTAATTAATATAACGCGGTGAAGGATATTATTGTATACGCGTAGCTGCTGGTAACTATAGTGAATTTCGTGACGCCATTAAATCTCATATATATATAATATTATGTATTGCGCGATTCCTGTGTAACAGTTATTAATTGAGCGTTAAAAATAAAATATTGCATAAGACTGATTATTGTGATTCCTGTGAAATATGCATATTAATAATTATTTAACCTATTCGGTATTTATACAATTATTATCGAAATGATAAATATGAAATAATGAAATATAATTCTGTTTAGACGTACTCATCTCTACTACTATATAAAATTGTAAGGCATTTTCTACGACCGCGCTAACCGAGAAAACTACTGAACCGATTTGGATGAAATATTTTACTGTTATACCTGACAGTCTACTGAAGGTTTTAGTACCACTTTTGTTAATAAATAATGTTAATAATATTCTTCTTATCGATATGCCAACAATACTCAAACGTGTACGATCGGCCCGACGCCGAACGGGTTTTAATGGTTTTCTGTACATAGTATTTTATCCATTTTTACTATGTCCTGTACTTGGAGATTACAATGGTATTCATCGTTTATCGCCATTTACAATAATAGTCATAACACTGGAAATTATACCTATTTCTTACCTAGCAGCAGGCTAGTATTAGCATTCAATATACCGCACATGGCATACTACGCCCATTTCAGGCTCAGTCTGAGCTTGAGTTGGTAGCCGTTGAGTGCGGTTCTGCTTTGCTACGCACGCCGTATTATGATATTTCTCAATTCTCTTTCTCCTTCGGGATTTCCTCCTCATAAGCTAAAATTAAAAGTCGGTGCTCCAATTACATTATTACGTAATTTCCAACCATCGAACTTATGTAACGGTACAAGACTTCAAATAAAATTTTTGAGAAATAATATTATACAAGCCGTAATTCTTACTAGGCCAGCAAAAGTGAAATTACATTTACTCCAAGAATTCCCATGATTTCCATTAACTTGCCGTTTTCATTCAAACGGCTTCAATTCCTTTGTAAAGGTTCTTTTGCGATTACGATTAACAAAGCTCAAGGTCAAACATTTAGGTACGTTTGCGTAGATCTTCGTTCAGAGTACTTTTCACATGGACAATTATACGTGGGATTTTCTCGAACTGGGAACCCGAATCATCAATGATTTTGATTTCAACAGGAGATAGAGCAAAAAACGTTATATACTCAAAAGTTTTATAAAATTTTTTATCAACTACAGATTAATTAGCATTTCTTTTATATCTGTATTCATTTTTAATAAAAATATATTTATCATTAATACCGTTAGAAACATTTCAATACCTTTTCATTAAACGTTTTTTATATTTACTTGCCGATCACATTAAATGATAAAATTTGAATAAAATATTCTACATATCATTATCCAAAGTAGAGGTCGCCATTACACGTGTAATGAACTACACGGGTACCCGTGTTTTTACCTACGACGGGGTTAAAGCCCGTGCAATAAAAATACCCGTGTAAACCCGTGTATTTAAATACCCGTGTATTTAAAAACCCGTGTATTTTAATACCCGTGTATCTTAATACCCGTGTATCTAAATACCCGTGTATCTTAATACCCGTGTATCTAAATACTCGTGATCTTGAATACTCTTATATTTAAATAAGATCATATTTTACCACTTTGCAGTTCTGACTTACGATTGCTCCACTTTCTGAATTCAATATGACAGAACACATCATATTATATTTTGTTCACTACCTCCTCTAGTCTATTGCGTCATAACATTTATCAATATTATTAATAAATTATAATAAGTAAATAAATATGTGTATGTAATTTATGTTATGTACGTGTAATTGATAATGAAAAGTATTTATATTTTCATACATTATAATAATAGGTAATGATAAATAAATACACGGAATTTAATATATTTTTTGCCCGCGCACCCGGGCTCCGTGTACCCGTGTATTCTAATACCCGTTCACAATCACGACCTCTAATCCAGAGGTAAAATAAACAATCAATTACGGGCGAAGCCGTGACGGGTATAATGTAATATGTATTAGTATTAATTAGTATAATGTAATATATTATTAGTTATTATAAAATGCACAACACATTATTATATTATTGCTGATTTCTGCAGTCGTTCGCCACTCAATATGGGCACGAGCGTGTTGTCTGAAATCTGTAATATTATATTCTTCTTTTAAATTTGAGTCAAAAGTTTGATTGCGAGCTTTTTTAATGAGGTCGTATATATATATACATGAGTATTTATAAATTGGAAACTCGGAATTGCGACCTCAAAAAACATTTTCGTCGGAAAATAATAAGAAATTAGCAATAAATCGTGAAAAATTAAATTTAAATACTGAATATCTGTATACACTTTTTACTGTATTTCATTTTTTTTTTAAATCTTAAGCATTATGCTCTTATAGCAGCTGTGTAAGTCTTGGTACAGAGTGATTTATTTAACGATTTTTTTTCAGAAAACTTTAATGTTTTTTGTTATTTGTTTAATTTTTTCTCATCTAATCAATTTGGTATTCGCTCTAATATGTCTACCATCGATCATCTAACTAAAACTTCCCATTTTATACATACTAATTTAGATAAAAAAATTTAAGGTCTTTGGTATTTTCCTTGATTTTAAAAATCATTAATTTTCGATAGACCTCAACAAGTAAGACTTAATGAAAAATTTAGTGGTGTTAATATGAATTGTTTTTCAGTGACTCAAGATACTATACTAGTTACTGTTTTATTTATTATTTTCATAAATAAACTTTTAAATTTAAACCTTGATACTCAGATGCATTGTTATGCTGATGATATAGTTTTTTGGTTAAAAGTTCTAACTATAACGATTTATTTAAGTTAACTAATTATTGTTTATCATCAGTAAAAACTTGGTGTGATAATAATAGTTTACAGTTAAATATTACTAAATCTAAATATGTTGTATAATAATATATGAAAGTTGAATTTTTATATTATAAATTATTTTCATGATTTTTATCACGTAGATAATGTGATAAGAGAGCCTCAAATGCCTCTCCTTAAACTTCCCGACTAAATGTATTTAAAACAGTCGTAGTTTATCTATTTTTTTATTGTCTATGTAAAATGTTTAAAATATGAAATGTTTCACAGGTCTAGCCGCTTTAACCTTGCTCGAAATATACCTACCAAGGTAATGCGAATAAACGACGCAACAAAATTATGGATGATGCGTTAGAATGTAAAGGCACCTTTAATCACATATTATATTAGAAAAAGACGCATACCTCAGTTTGAGAACTGTCGCCATTTTATACAATACATACTACACATTATACAGAATAATTTATTGGTGTACACGAAATGTCGAAATCGTAAAGAAAAGAAATACCAACTCGTTTTCTAATGAATAACAATACGCCGCAGCAGTAGATTATATAATGGATTGGCGATCATCCAATATGAGGTGTGAGCCTCGTAGAGGGATACGGTTTTTCGGATAACTTCAGCTGAGCGATCTTAAAACTGACAGGTTGGTTTTATTTCTTATCGTAAATTTTGTTTTCACTATCCGTTTAACAAAAAATGGAATAATGCTTCGTTAGGAAACTGCTACTGCAAGTGTACTCATCTGCTTACATTCCTTTACTTGTCAGAGAAATCGATAAATTACATCGTTTCATAAAGTACGATCGGTGTCGGATTTCTGATAATTATAATCAGATGCAGGGTAAAAGAAACGTTTTGAGCTTTTTCACGAAAAACCTAATCTAATCTCTTTTATTTTGGATATTAATAAGGGAATCGCTTTCGCATTACTTCCTCCTGGCCATCATTATTTATTGAAACAAACTACAAATGTAAATAGAAGGGATCTGTGACCAACTCCTCTCGCTTTCTTTAACAGTGGTTTGAAAAAACAACAATTGCATTACTTAGGGGCTCTGTTCCCTCTAATTTGGCATTAAGCCTACATTAAGCACATATTAACTAATCCAACAAAACTTAGGATAACTGGGAGTCGTTCAAATATTTTGATGAAGGTGGTCTATATCGCCTAACCTAACATGACCTAACGCGCGTAAAAAAAGTATACAGATAGACAGGCAATAATGTTTGATTGGAAATGAAGGCGGTTCGAGAAAGAGTTGAATACACATAAAAGCCCTCCACCCTGTAAAAAAATACTCATCCCACATCCACGATTCCATAATTGTGTATGTCAAGTAAATATAGATAATAATAATATTTATTATATGTCTGCTGCTGTGTGACTTTGCACAATAGTATTTTGTTGTACGCACCGCATGGTCATTTTTTTGTTGTTTTGTTTATTTTCGTTTACGCGTATACACAAACGAATATATAGCGAAAAATACAAATCATTATTTTAAGCATCGATGCACGCCTTGAAACATTTCAACATAATAAAGCACTTAAGATTGTGCAGTCAAAGCCACGATACAGGGTGCACCGCGGAAGACGATATGAAGAGAATATGATGATGATCATCATCATTTCCGCGATTTGCAACAATTTACTTAAAAGGTGAGAGAGAATTAATTCGAAAGAAATGAGAAATGATAATAATAATAATGATAATATTATAATAATAATATTATCATAATAATGATCGATAACGTTTTATTCTCTTTTTTTTCATTCGATACAATTTATTTTTATCCCAAGATTCTTATTTATCGATATTTTTTTTTCGTTTCGCGCCGCATAGAAACGAAAAGAAACAATTATATTGATTTCGAATGGAAATATAGTTTAATTTACAGTAGGTTAACATACATATATAGGCTGTTTTTTTTCATTAGGACCAATCTGTTTAAAACTTACAGTTTATCTCAAACTCGAAAATCGCATCGAAGATTTAAACAATAAATCATTATTATAATTAACGGTTAGTCTGTTGAATATAATTGATATTGTTTCTATTATTTATATTGCAATACAATTAGGCAATATATTACGGTTATTATCATTTGAATATTAAAAGTTGATTCTTTTAAAAACTTTTCGAAATAATTGAAACTTCGACAGACTATAAATTATATTATGTTTCAGATAGAAAAATAGTTGAGTTTATTGATTAATTGCTTTCATTGTATTGCTTGAAATTTTGAATCATAATTTTTGGTACGCAACATATTTTTCACATTAATTTCACTCATAAAAGGTACAATTAATTTTTGCATTTAACAATTTCGTTTTTGTTTTTTTATATCAATAACATTGTTTTATGAATTAAGTTTTTTTTAACGATGTTTATTCAAATAAGTTAAACTTTCCTAGTTCGTGTTCTGTGTATGCAAACTTTTCGTGGTCTGATTTTTCGTAGAAATAAATAATAAAACGACTAAAATACGAAATGAACTATTTTAAAACTTTATCTAATACAACTTATAATATATACGTATGCGAGTTTCTATACAATTTTATATAAAATAAAAAAAATATTTTATCTATATAATACGCAGCGTGTCCAGCAAAAGTTTATGTAACTCGTATACCAGGACACTGTATAATATTAAAGTTTATTACGAAAAGTATGCTTAAAATTCATTGAACTTGTACATCTCATCTGCACTCGTGTATTAAAGTACACGGTAGTTATAGGTGTAATATATTATGTAAGTTTAAAGAAAGAACTTCTGAAACATTATTCAAACTAACTCTAATTAATTTCGGTTAAGTACGTTGAGTAAACTGGATAACTAAAGAGTTAAAAATGAAGTATTATTTATTTATATAGATCGCGGGGAAAAGAAAAGAAATATGGCTTCGACCTTTTAGTTTCTACTACACCAAGGTGTGCTTTTTTATTGGTTAAAACTTTTAGTTGTAAATTATTAGAATTATTTTAGCGTATATATTTTATCAAAATGGTTAGGTATCATACTTATAACTTGTTTATGTTAAATTTAAAATTCAATGTAGGAATGTACGATTAAAAATCATTAAAACATAAATTAATGAAATTAAAGTTGATATTTTATACATATTATAGGTAAGTAGATAACTACTTATAAAATGATCGATACAGTATTTTTCGGTTGTTGATTAAAAAAAAAAAAATATACGAGTAGTTTTAAAAACAAATAATAGTATAGTTTCGACGAAAACAGAAAAACTAAAAAACTATTTGGTACTGACATCGCGGATTAAACATAAATTATAAAATATACAATTTATGACGTACACGATATTTCAATCATCGCACCCCATTCATATCTATTTTAATAATAATTAATATAAGTTACACAATATATTATGATAAACGTGTTTAAAACAACAATGGGTTGATGTGTGCTGGCTGTTTTCAAAACGCATTTTAATAATTATTTTAATGTTGTACAAAAACATTGCGTTTTACTTTTGAACATTGACAGTATTTTTTCCTCACAAATGTTCACGTTCAATAAGCACTTTTATATGTAGATAGTATGTAGGTATTATATAACGCGACCGAGAAAAGTGTTTTTAATACTTGAAAAAAAAAATAGCCTATTAGACATAAAACTTTTCCACACAATATTAATAATAATATAATGCTCACTGTAGCCGCATCATAAAACGCGTTTCATTTTATTGCTATCTCGACGTGGTATATATCTATATGTATAAGGTCCTAACCATTTTTTTTCGGGTGAAAAAGATACAGCTGAAAAGTTTTTATTATTAAAACCGCTTACGGTTGTCGTTGTATGATAATATTATATATTATTAGGTTTAGGTTTTACGAATTTCTTATATTGATTACCTACCATCTACTCCACGCGTATACCTAATAGTTCGTCTCGAACGGAGACTTAGAAACTTTAATACTACCTAAAACTGTGGCTCGCGATCAAATGGATACGTCCTAAAGGTCAACGGTTGTTAAACTGCGGTATGCGGAATGCAGTGTGGCAGAATAGGACGGAAATTTAATAAATTAATATTTTTACTCGTGTTTGTGACAGATCCAAAATATTATTTAACATTATGCGCAAGTATTAATAAAGGTACTAAATTTACCGTTAATTGTATTAGGTACCTATACTCTGTTCAGCAAGAGAAAATACTCTGTTCACCGATGAAAATCGATTTATCTGCGCATCCCCGCGCGTTACCCTACCGAAGGAGAACCGGTTTCGTTAGCAGGGTGACGCGAGGGGGATGCGCAGAATCAGCGTGTTCTCTTGCTGAACAGACTATAAATTATTATTATTTTTATACATTTTAACATTTTAGATTCCCAGCAAAGCGAGTATTATTTCATAATGTTTTTTTTGTGTCTGTCATCATCTTTTGGGGTAGTAAAAATCCTTCGATTTTCTTCATAAGCATCTTTTTTGGTAGAAAGTGAATGTAGTTGGTATTTTAGGCGGTTCAAAAGTAAAAAAATCCTCAATAGATTTCAAAAGCGTCGGGGAAAAAAATGTAAGGAAAAACGAGAATTTTTACACGTAAAGAAACTCTGTATAATACTCTGTTCACTGAGAGAAAAGTACCATTTAGTGCATATGATTGACGGAAATTAGTGTCTGATTGACACTCCTTCAAAAATCCCCTCTATACGACTAAATAATTTAGTGCTGTAGTGGGGAGAAACGACGAATTTTTGTGCGCTGCGCAGTACTATTCTCTCGGCAAACAGAGTATAGGCATACTTTTTTTTATAAATATTTAAAGTTCAAATTTTGATCAAAATCCATCAAAAACTCTAAAATTTACAAATTATTTTGTAGCTGAAAATGAATTAAAAGTTCAATTTTTATAGCTAAGGATTGAAAATTTAAAACAAGGTTTGCCGTAAGTAGTTAATCGTGTAACTAAAAAATCATATATATTAACATGGTTTTTTTTTGTAGACATCTTAAGTTCAAATTTGGACAAAATTAGATGTTTAAACAAAGAATAAAGATGTTAGTTTTTTCGTTATAATTTAAAAATACGTATTATTCGCGGGTACTCGAAATTTTTATATTTTATATACACAATAACATTTTTAAACTCAAGACATATGGTTTAAATTTTGGACGATTAGTTTATAAGTTATAAGTAGGCTAAGATTTATATGTAATAAAAAATGGTAAAATATGCATTTTATTTATTAAAAATATGCAAAAACATGTAACAAAGAAATGTAAAAAATATGATAAAATACAAAAACTAAATTTTTAAATTATAAAATATTAAAAATATTAGTATTAATTATTAAAGTTATTTAAAAGTATTATATGAAACAATGATGTGGTGTTAAACATTTTTTTTTTGGATTTATAATATTCTATTTTCTTCTTTTACCAACCACCGCGACTGAAATATAACATAAAACATGTATTTTAGATGTTTATTGTTGAAAAATTCAATAATATGCATTTTATTCCAACTATGCAAAAATATGCAAAATAATATAGACACCATTTGCTTCATCATGATGTAATTCGTGGGCATTTTAAACAAAAACAGTAATCAGAAGTAGTAAAAAAAAAAAAATATGCAAATGCATATAGACCCTAGCACTATTTATAAGTGTGTATACCTTATAGTATAAATGAGCAGAGTGGAGTGATACGTGGTTACCCTGCAAATGTTGGTCTACTATTCTGCTCATCAAAACTTTAAATACTTATAACTTATAATTTGAGAAATTCGGTTTTTATGTATCGAAATACTAAGAAAAATATTTTACTTTGGAATATGAAATTATTAGTATTCACTGTATATTGTCATTTAATAAAATAAAAATTTAAAAAACAATAAGTATAAAAGATATGAAAAAAAATAATTTCTTAAAAAAAATGTTGTTTTGTAACGACTTGATAATGTACGATAGTACATACTTAAAATGTTCATAAATCATAATATCTAATAGATGCATAATTAAATGATAAAATGGAGCTAAGAATATTTGATAAATCATTTTGTATAAAATGTAAGAAATTGTATGCGGTATACTGATAGGTAATAATAATATATTATGTTTAACGCTCAAAGATATGGGTAAGTCATTTTTTTTTTGAATTCAGTTTAGTTAATTGAATATACGAGTACATTAATAAGAAAAAGTTAAAAGTTAGTTTAATTTTTGTTAAACTTAATTAAATTTAAAGTTAATGATTTTTTAAATTTAATTTTTGTTTATTTAACACTGGTCTACTTAATTTTTTACCAACTCAAAACTGTATAATGCTTATACAGTATTTGTAGGTATATAGCGTTCCATTGAAGTTTTTTGTCACTCACAAAATAAAAAAACAATTAACACCAAAATTTATCTGGAATGTTTTTTGACATAAAAACGAAATCGATTGAAATGTAAAAAAATAAGTTTGAAAACAAAATAAATTAACTTAATTTGTTAAAATGAAAATTTAAATTCGTCAATTTTATGGTGAATAAATTAAAAATGATTTAAGATAAGTATAGTTAGTAGTTAAATTTTCGTAAACCAAAATGTAACTAGTTAAAGTAAAAAGTTGAAATAACATTTTTAAATTAACTTTTAACTTTTTAACTCATTGATGCTCAGCTAGCCTTGGCGACGCGTATATGCGTTTTAATGAGGCTATAAAATTGCCCGTGCCCCGGTTTTAACGTTCGATAATTAAAACTAGAGACATTAGCAATTTGTGGCTGCTTTTAAACCGAGGTTATTCATTTTAAGTTTTGACGAAGGCAAAATGTTGCGAGTTCGACGAAGAATTCTAAGCGTTTCGTTAACCGAGAGCATACACATAATTTTTAATGTTGGATCTAAGTCTCGGAAAGCCGGAAAACTGATATTGGAGGCCTCTTAAAAAAATTGCTATTTTTAAGCCATTTGATACATTAATTCAATTTTTTTTCGGTATTTGATAAAAGTGAAGATGGATTTGAAAAAGAAAACATTTCAACTAGGTAGGTACCTCTTGGTTTATGCCAAATAAAGGTAAAACTGAGTTCATCACTACTCAAAATAAACGGGTGCTGGTAATTTCTTAAAATATTTCTTCCATTTTTAATTAATATTTTTAATAATTTATAACTTTACAAAATTAGAAAATCTAGGACACCGACCCAAGGCCCCTAAAACGAATTCATCTTTGAAGTTCGGGTGCTTTGCACCCTCTGCACCATCTCTAAATCCGACACTAGTAATATCATATCATATGATTATAATATATAAATGTATGAATATATACGCTTATTTAAATTTCGCCGACGAAAAGTTACCGACTAAAGCGGTTCTCCGTTTATATTTATTTGTTTTTTTAATTAAAACGATCGAAATCCGAAAAAAAAATTAAAACCCGAACCCCGCATCGCAGATTAATTAAATTGGCCGAATAACAACGCGGCGCGGCGATATATTATTATAACATGCTGTATAGCAATTTGTTCGTGCGCCGACGAATTTTACGGATTTAATTTTCAACGCCGTCGTCATGAAACGATAAGTATTTAAGTGCCTATACGATCGTATATAACATATTGTTACACTGTATCGTCAGCGCGTTATAAATTTAAATGCTTCAAAATTTACAAAATATAATATTCCCCTGCAAGGCGACTACCTATTATTACAATGTTTTTTGTATACACTGACATTTGCTTAATACTACTATTATTATTATTGCATTATGATAAATTGTACATAATATTATTGTCATCAACGACGCTTGTTCAGTATACTCACGTCCACGTATGACGCGTTGATGTAATCCGAATCCGGTACGTTTGGCAATTGGTCCAAAACCACTCGGTTGTAATCGTCTGCAAAGTGAACATTTGGTTTGATTAGCTCAAATATTTGTGAAACAAATTCTCACAGTCATTATTATAATATAATATGTGTATATACACACACGCACACACGCGCGCGCGCACACGCACACACACACACACACACACACACACACACACACACACACACACAACTATAAATATATATATATATACAGAGTGTAACAGATAGAACTGACTGCAGATAGAAATGAAAAAATTATGAAAGTTACACGAGTAATAAATAATTTAAGATTTACTCACGTCTGAAAGTTTTCATAAATAATATTTTTAAAAAAGTTATTACTTAAGTTTCGAATTAATTTATTCCAAAAAATATTGATATTTTATAAAAATACTCTACTTGACTAAAATAAACGTTTTTGTCATTTATTTTTTTCTAAATATTAAATTTATTATTTGGCTCTTTTAGTCAAATTTAAAATCTTTTATTTTCTGTATTAAAAAATTAAAATAAAAAATTTGTGTAATGTACTTATATAGCGCAAGTCTCTATAAATGATATAAAAGCAAAAAAATGTTAAAATAATGATGAGAACAAAAGTTATTTCATCACCTAATCAATTATTTTTGTTACATTCTGTATATAAATATATACTTAAAATATTCCCATTTAAAGGTGGGTATGTAAAATATTGTGGGTATTTTTAGAAATGTCCTTCAAGTTAGGGTTGGCCGTATTTTCGGTATACCGCTATTTCGTTAATAAAAACGATATACCGTAAAAAATCGTAAACTAGGTATACTGTAGAAATGTAGAAAACGATTTTCTAGCTGTGTAAACGTGGAAGTAGGACTGACAGTATTCTCGGGCTTATGTGGGAAAAAGGGTGTGACAAATGTCGAATAAAATTTAGCTTCATCCATAAACAAGTATATTAGTAACCTAACTACATCTTACACATAATGTAGATACTAGAAAAAATTGTACCTACACAACTAATAAAGAAATGAATCGTAAAACTCATGTAAATTATTATATTAACTGATCCGATTTCCGTATGATATTATTAAATTATAAGTACGTGATATTACGATAATTACCTAAATATCTACCGAAAATATCCAAATTAATTATTTTATATTTTATATTATTATCATATATCATATTTGTCATTTGTAAAATAGTAATCTTTCAATTTTTTCTAACAATCATCAGGTTTCTAAGAAATAGTTTCTTATTTGTAGATTTATTTTTACCTCGTTCATCTTTTTTTGTAGTCAGCATATTTGAATTTTGAATCAATATATCTTTAACAATTTAAATAATAAAAGTGTTGTTTAAGTGCAATATTAGGTATTTCAAATGAGTTATTGTAAAACGTTTGTTATAACACAATTAATTAGCAGAAAATAAGAATTTGGACAAATTATAATTTAACATTAGTGGAACTCGTGTACTGGTTAGACGAGTTACTATGCTCCGAATTGAGTGCCTACTTTTGAAGTTTAAATGCTCACGGTAGTTTCAATAATACATTTATAAAATACCTATTCATATTATTTGTTGTTTTGTAGATATAGATGTGGTCAGGTGAGGACAGTTTAAATAAAATTCACTTGTTTTACTAGTCACTTATTCTTTTTCAAAAAATTGATGAATAGTACATTGCAGGTGACTTTGCATCAAGGTAAACTTATCTTAAATATTGTTAAGTATAAAATATTTATTAGTGCAAGGTTTGGTGCTTGTTGATTCCCAGTCTATTCATTAGTTTCGCGTACATATTTTTTTACCAATACATTACTGCAGTTTGTAATATTCATACTTATAACAATATTGAAGTTGGGAATCCTAAATATAATACACTGTAATAGTAATCAAACCGAAAGTCGGATGAGTTTTTTTTAAAGATTTATCCTCAGGGATAAGAATGCCACAAAGAATCTTTGAAATAGGGCCTACAATGGGCTTGGTTCTATTTTGCAGACCGAATTCAATCAAACAAATCTGGTCGAAATCGTCAACTTTAAAATTACGTCATAGCGATAGAAATAGACGGGATAGTATAGATATTACAGGAATTGAGACTTGTGACAAAAAAGGTATTGCTAAACAAAAGATTAAAATTATACGTCCATCAAAAATGTTTATTATCGATTGTCTAATGTCTATACTTAACATTGTATAGGTTTTATTATTTATTTAATCGGGTGTAAATCAGATGAAGATAATTAAATATATTATTATATTTATTACTTATATACGTATATATTTTATGATCGTTATTAGATAGGTAGTCAATCCATTTACAATATTATTTAAAAAAGAAACTTGACAAGTAAATAAATATGTGCTTACCGCTTTGATAGTGATAGTTACTATAAAGTATAAAATATAATAATATTAATATTTTGTATCGGAAAACAAAACATGGTGCACTGTTACAATTTAAAAAGTTAAACTTAAGCACTTAAAGTATTCCAATTATGTAGAGATGACTGCCTCAGGTGTTTTTGCTCAAAATTGAAATGTACATCAATCATATTTTGATAGTTTATAACAAAATATTTTATTTAGTGCATTGAAAAAAATTAATACTTGACTAGCTATATAATATAATACATTACATAAGGTGATTCAACAAGTATGCTGGCCCCCATTTTTTTCATTTAATAATGAATTTATTCAAATTCAGATTTTCGGATATTTAAATATACTTAAAGATCATATTTTCAGATTTTTGAGATTTGTTGTACTACTTGTGTTGATACAAACTTCTGTTTTTCAAATGAGAAATCCCCTATTTTATTATAAGTTATTCAGTTTATAATTGTTCAGAAATTGTTGACGTATTTAATTCAAATTTTGAACGAGCAGTTTTTCAATTATTAAAATGTTTATACTAAGCATAATAGTCCTCAAAAATGGTATTATTAAAACATAAAATATTTATAATATCAGATCTAGTATTTAATACTCTTAATTTTAAATATTTGTAGATTAATATTAATTACCAAAATTTAAAATTGCCATAAATTCCGTTTGATAACATACACACGATAAAGAAATGTATGTAATATTATATATTTAATCTAATAATTTAATTCGATAACATAAATATTGCCGGGTATTGATCATAATTATTGATAAAATATACTCTAAAAATGTCCCAATTATCCGGTTTCGTAGTCCAGATAAGCGATGAGTGTACTTTGATAATGTGTACTTTATTTTGGAAGTTGAAGATTATCGTCCGGATTAGGCGGTCGTCTCTATTGACCGGTGTCTCTAATAAGCGGAATTGACTATAATATAATATTATTATGAATTTCACGACGTATGTGTGTACACGAAAAATTCGTATCGATAATAAACGATTTGAAATATTGTTCGTAGACGTTATCTAATGATTTTACGCCATACAACAATTTTACGATACATCCGAGAGAGACTATTATCGGTCTTAACGAAGAATTTGTCGAGTTAGAATTACTGCGATCGAACGCCGCAATATATATAGCAGCAATAATATAACAACCTATTATTTCGTTGTGAGAAAATATTGTTTAATATCACTGTAAAAATTTATTGCAATCGGATGAGAGGCGATCTTAATTGGCAATCGAAATATCTCTCAGGCCTATGGACAATTATTAATACAAGAATTCACATCGTTCCTGAAAGAAGTGATAACTATATATATATATATATATATATATATTGTGCGGCGTGTAACAGAAATTACAGCTGTAATAACTTTTGTATCAAATCGAAATTGGATTTTTTTATTTTTAATCTATATATCTATAACATAAAAATTAAAGTTAGATTGTTTGTCCTCTGTGGACTGGAAAAAAATATACTGGAACGTTTTCGATAAAAGCCATATCAGTAGATTACTTATTATTGAGACTCGAGGGGTGTTTATAACTTTTTTTTCAACCCCTAAGTGTATAGCTATAGAGTGGCTTACACACGAATTTAGTTTCGAATAATTTTTTGTTTGTTTAAATGGTGGCCGTTGATTATAGATAATATTATAATAATTATAGTAGAAATATAGAAATTGCTATTTTGTACAAATATATAATAAAAATTAAGCAATTAAATTCAAATGCTTAGGAAATATAATTAGGTACAATAATTACTTTATAATTTAAAATCATGGTTTGATTTTTGAATTTTGGACATATTTTTTTGGGTAAACACACGAAGACAAATATTAATCTTGACGATATTGGATTTAAGTGTATCGGAGCATCTGTTGAATCTATTTTTTTGTTTTTTGTGATGACATCAATAATGCGTCTAGAATATTAAGAAGTGGAAATTATAAAATTAATCATTGTAATGTTGTTTGTATTTAATATTTACAACTGAAGCTAAACGGAAAATAATAGAAAAATAGATTAATTTCAACCTACATTTTTTAAAAAATCGATAAGAAATAAGTTCTTTACATATAGTTTTAGTCAATTACATTGATTGGCCCTTTCTGATACACTCTGTAAATTATCATATTGTATCAGTTACATGGTATAAAATGTTGTCTATCTCTTGTACGCTGATAGATAAAAACTAAACGGAGGAATATGAGAGGATTTTTTAAAATGTAAATATAGTATATTTTCATAGGCAAGCGCAGATTTTGGTCTTAGGGTATAGAGCTGATAAACTATGCTTTTTAAAAATATAAATTTTCATTGCCTTAAAAATATTTATGATTACTACTTCTTCTTTGAATACTGTGAATTTGTCGAAAAACGCATTATTTTTAGCTGATTCTAAGTCATAGAATCACTTTGTTTGGTGTTAATTTTGAAACTTTTATTTTGAAATTTTTTCAAGTTTGGGATTTATTAGCTTTTTTTGGTCTTTTAAAGTAATTTTTTTAACTTTTTAATACTTTTTTTTGATATTTTAAATAATTTCTGTCAGTTTATACTGTTTACTCACATTTTATGAATTATTTTTTCATTTTGGTCTTTTGAATATTTTATGCGATCTAAACGTATGTCTTACTCGATTAATAATATCTTTAGTTTAAAATATTTTAGACCTTAGTGATTTTTATATTTTTTTAAATTATAAATCTAATTGGTATACTTGGATTGCATTTTATACTGTATTTTTTTTAGATTTTAATGCATTTATAAAGTTTTTAGTGCATTTTATACTACGGTTTTCGAGATTTCAAATGTATTTTCGATTGCATTAAATCCACAACCTTACCCTCGTAAATAATGAAAATAGGTGAGACCAGTGATGCAATATGTGCTGAGGTAACACTAAAATATTACTATTTGTAGGTGCGTGTCGATGGTAACCCTATTTTATTAGTTTGTGTTTGATTTTAAATCAATAAGCTTATGTTTCCGATCAAAAACCGCGTTTGAGTTTTATTGTAATTGCTTTTGACGTCATTACCTTTTATTAAACAGAATAGCGCCGGGATAATATATGCACTTTAAATCGAGGAAGTTTGTTCGAACCGAATAATGATTATGCAGCGATATAATGAAGTCTCAAATCATTCTCGAAGCAACGATTATAGCAGAATGTATAACAGACAAGCGTGTACCATCGTACCGTTCGTCAAAGCCAACGATGCTATAATTTAATTAATTTCAGAGAGAGTCACTATCATTGGGTAAGACGGAAAGGTTTAACACGTGTATTACTCGATGCGGGTGATAGGTACGACCGTCTAAATCGAAATTTATACGAGTGGTCTCATTCAGGGATGGGTTATCGTGAATTCCGTGAGGATAAATAGTTTGTAATAATTTGACGCAATAATATGAGATTTAGGAGACGTGGGGTGGAAGGATTTACTCGCTTTTAGTGGCATATAATTATATTGTTTAATAGTATTTGAAAATATTATGATCTTTATATGCTGCAAGTGGATGGTATGCATAATAGAATAAAAATCCTAAAATATTTCAGAATTTTAATAAGTTAGGCTAGGTTAGGATCAAACGACAAATCAGCAGTGATCGCACATTCGGGGAATTTGTACCCTGCAGTATATATAATATGTTACCGTTAACGATGTAAATTAGACAATAATGTTAATGCCTAGCCAATATCATGAATGTTAAAAAATGACAATGGA
This sequence comes from Pentalonia nigronervosa, assembly GCA_014851325.1. Taxonomy (NCBI): domain Eukaryota; kingdom Metazoa; phylum Arthropoda; class Insecta; order Hemiptera; family Aphididae; genus Pentalonia; species Pentalonia nigronervosa. The sequence goes on from JACXSJ010003325.1 coordinate 22,593, forward strand.
CTACCGTCTTGTAAAAATTATAGAAACATTACTCAGAAACTGACGATTTTTTGTAACACGGAAAATCCAGTCGATGGAGAATTTCAAAAAATGGTCTACCACAAGGCAGCGTCCTAGCGTTGGACATTATATAACATATATACAAACGACCAGCCAATATCTAACGATCAGAACACAAAACATTTTATTTATGCAGATAATTCAGCTATCGCAACATAAGATGATAACTTCGAAAAGATAGAGTCCAAATTCACAAACACTCTCAATAAAGTAGGAGAATTCTACAAAAATAACTATCTACGACCAAACCCGATCAAAACTGAAATATGTGCATTCCACCTAAAAAACAGAAAGGTAAAGCGAAAACTACTTATCCAATGGAATGATATTGAACTTAAAAATAACCAAAATCCAAATATCTGGGCGTGATTTTAAATAGATCATTCACGTATAAGGAACATTGTGAAAAGATAAAGCTCAAAGTAAACACAAGAAATGGCCTACTAAGAAAACTTGTAGGATTAGCATTGAGCGTTGAACCATATACCCTAAGAATAACGGCGCTATCGTTATGCTTCTCTGCAGGTGAATATGCAAGTGTAGTATGATGCCGCTTAGCTCATGCAAAAAAATAGACATAGCCCTGAATGAAATATGCCATATTATCATGGGCTGTTTAAAGAACATGGCAATCGAAAAATTGTACATAATGTGCTGCATATCTCCACCTCATATTAGACGACTGGTACAAACAGACTGAGAAAGAACTAAAATGGAAATGGATACCCGGCATGTTATGGACGGATTGCAAATACCAAAACAACGACTAAAATCACGGAATAGTTTCTTAAAGGAAAATACTAGGGTAAACATAATACCGAGTAAGTCTAGATTAGTGAAATTGGAAGCTCAAACTAATCATGGTAACCAATGGCTACAACCGAGTGAAACCCTACCACCTGGTTATGAGAACAAATCACCGATTTGGAAATCATTGAACAGACTTAGAACTGGTGTAGACGCTATAAAATCAATATGAAGAGCTGGAGACTACTAGTTGATGGAAATATGATCTGTCTATGTGACCAAGAACAAAGCACGTGACATTTACTCATATGCTTAGACTAACGTACACATGCTCCGAAGAAGGCCTTATACAGGCGAATCAAGAAACCATTGACGTAGCCCAATACAGGGCAAAGACTATTTAACATTCATATCACCACACACAACAATACCAGAACAAACTGTGAATATATTATTATTTATACAACATTATATTAATATCTGTTACTATTTACTTTATTATTTTTATTATCATAATGTTATTTTACTATTTTTTTATTATTATTTATATTTATGCCTGACACGAAAAAAAAAAAATCACGAATGTTGTAAAACTCAAGTACTTAGTTTAAGACATTTATAATTTTATGATTGGAGGAAATAATATTAATGTCTAATATTGATAGACAATATTGATATTTTGTTTAGTAAAATATTTAAAGTACTGATTAGATAAATTGATTTTACAGCGCAAGACCGTTTTTAATTCAACAAGCAAATTGATTTAACATTTCTATTAATTATGACTGAAAAAAAGTCTGGAGTTATTGTCATCACCTAGGAAATATTTCTAAACGCATCGTTGCCTGGAAATAATGGACATTAACGTTATTTCGTAGTCAATATCATAAGTCTGTATTGATCAAAAATATCGTTATTGACTATAATAGTCATTAACGTTAATTTCTTAATATTTATATCTTTGACGGTAACATATTATAATTATCAGGACTCGGGTTTTATAGCACTTAAAAGTACTGAAATATGCGCTTTAATATGGCCTAAAAAATAGTAAAAAAAAGCGCTATAATATGCCCTTAAAACATGAAAAATAGCGAAAAACAATTTGTTTCTTCTGTTAACAATAATTTTAAAAAATGTGTTATAAATTAAAATAAAATCTTTGACTATAATGTTGGGTACAACTGATTAGAAGTCATAATTGCATTCTGTTCGATGGGCTAATACGGCGGACTACTGATAAATATATTATTATATGAAACGAGAGACTTTGTCTAATGAATTCATATGAATGACAAATATTTCTACTATTTTTTATTTAATATTAACGATATTTATGAAAATACAAGATAAATGATTTTATTATGCACATTGGCAAAAAAAAAGCACCGAAACTCAAAAAATAGCATTAAAAGTCTAAAATATTTCAAATATGCAAAATAAAAAACAATATGAAATGTCATATTGGAATCCCCGGTGCACAAAGCAAATTTGTAGTAATTTTTATTCGTATCCTATAATAAATTATTAACAAAGTTAATGCTATAAAATCCGAGCCTTGAATTTATTATTATCAGTCGATGTAGAACAAATTATTATTGTTATTGTTATCGCGTCTTGTCTCGCTTTACGATAGAGTAAACATCGCTGGGTGCTCATTTCCGAGTAACTGCGGCGGCTATAATAATATACTGAACTCGCAAACGCACACACCCATACACACCCACATCCGTATTATATGTACAATTTATTAAAATATAACCGCCATACCTACATTATTTCCTGAACGACAATAAAATAAATACGCCCGACCGAGTGGATATTTTATATACCAGCGCTCGTTCCGTGGAAGCTATATTGTTCTGGGACGACGAAAATAGCCGCCGTATAGTATAATATTGTATTTTATTACTGCGGTATTATATTATTATCGGTTTTTTTTTTTTTACGGCGATCGCCTGTGACACAATAATATCATATTATTATTGTTGTTAACTGCAGTTGAGTGTTATCGACGGTTAATCGTGTTGCGTCATTAAATACAGGGCGATTTTTTTTTTAAACACGCTCACCTCCTTTTTCTTCTTTAAAAAGTAAATTTTCATAAGTCCAAAAGGCCCAACTTACTGGCCCCAACACCATAACAGACACCCTGATATACTCGACTTCTTTTTATCGTCACTACCTAGACACATAAAACATTCTGTTAGTAATCTAAATGACCTAAGTTCGGATCACACTCCAATCCTTTTAACTATGATTGTATCAATAGAACCAACTCCTCCACATCCATCATTAT
>JACXSJ010003326.1:0-25758 GCA_014851325.1 Pentalonia nigronervosa
AATTTATCTTTTTCTATTGATTTAACCGCAATGTCACACGAATTTATAAATTCGGCCACATTGTTCGCTCCCGTGCATATCGGAATCATTGCAATAGCTTTATCGAAATCCATTTTTAATTCGCTTGTTTTTACTCTACTTTTACGCGTCGGCGTAGGTAATTCAACGTGTATTATACCTTCTTTTGTACGCGTTCCTATAACTCTGTGCGCACAATTTATTTACTCATTTATTTATTTCAATATTCCCAATAATTTAATTTTTAATTCTCAAATATATATTCTCGGACTTCAACGTCTCTACTTAAATTCACAAAATAAGGACTTACTTCTAGCCTTTTATAAAATTTCAATAATTCTCAAAATTCTGGATGAACATTTAAAAATGGGACAAAATTGTCAAATAGCAATGGTGAATTTAGTGCTTGCATTCCATTGAAATATTGGTTAGGTTTGTTTGAAGACTTTAAAAATATATTAATCAAAACCAATTTATACAGGTTTGAAAAAATAAATACCTTAAATGTTTTATCAAAACTTTTATTATGATATTATCTTTTCTAAAAGCTTTCAGTGCTTGACATAAGCAAAACAAAGACGTATGTATACCATTATAATGAAAAATTAATTTAATGTATACTGATATAGGTAATAAAAATATTTAAACTAGCCTCATATACCATGTTCATTTTTTTTTTTTTAATTTTTTAGTAAATCATCTATAAACAGATAATTTCTACAAAGACTTGGCGAGCAATCCAAATCTGTTGGATAATATGAACACAACGAATTTGCCTCCAGACCACCTCTGTTATATTGCTGAAAGAAAAAAGATACCTGGTTTGTTTTCTGATGAGACAGATAGAGGGATAATTACAAAGTTCTGTGCGCTAAGAGCCAAATCATACGCTTATAAAATAAACGAAGAAGAGAAAATCAAGGCAAAAGGTTATCCGACATCATGTTAAGAACCACATGGTATTCGATGATTATCGGCGGTGCTTATTTGATGACGATGGGTTGAACGTTTACCGTCAAAATGTCTATCATTTCATTCAGACACCAGCTGATGACTATTAGAACAAACAAATTGACATATAATAACTGTGATGACAAGAGAGTTATTCTAGAAGATAAAGTACACACACTTGCTCATGGACACTACCGCATAAAGTGAGTTAATGCAATTATATTATTCAAAAAAAATAATTTTAGTTATATTATTTTTAATTTTAAAGAAAAGATGAAGAACGAATAGAAGCAGAGTTAGCCTAAAAGATTATGGATAAGGAATATTAAGTTTTATTAAATACTATATATTTTTGTTGTATATATTGTTTTTTTTTTCGTTTCAAGAAGTCTACATAAATAAAACATTATAATGCTAACATTTATAAATTGTATATATGTTTAGAAATAAAACATTGTTAAAATATTACTTTGTTTATTAATTAAAAATTGTATACATTTTTAACAATTATTTATAAACCATTTTCTTATACTAAATACTTTATAAAATGTACATTGTTTAGGATTAAATTCCATGTGAAAAATACAACAAGGTTGAGTTTCTTTATCACACAATTGTTTAAGTTGAGGGCAGCCAAGGTCTTCAATGTTGATGATGGCTACATATGGTATAAACTGCATAAGAAGTTGTTTTTTCTGCTCACCTTTAACGTAAATGTACTTGCATTTCAATGAATTTAAGATTCTACTTAGTTCTTCATACTCAACATCACCATGTTCTAGAGATAGTTTATGATAGTTACATTCTAACCACTTATTCGTTCTTCAACTTTTGTTGTCCTGCTTAGAGTTTTTAAAAATCTAATGTTGAGCTGATCATGTTTCTGCCTCTACTACAGACATTTCTTTTATCATATATTTATTGTTTACTCCGAGTACGCATTGAATGTCTATGATGGTCGTCGACATTATATTATATCTAATATTTGTGAATACCTTCCAATGTTTTTATTTTTTCGTGTTCTTTAACATTTGTATTTTCGCTAAGTAATTTTTCAAGTGCACTCAATTCAATTACCGTAAATTTAATAACCTCCCACACTGCATATAACGTTTTCATATGTTTTTCATGTGCTTGAACAGTTTTGATATTTTCACTGACTAAATTCATAAATTTATTTAATTCAGATGAAATATCTTTAATTTTTATGCTCAACGAATGTAACGATATTTGTTCTTCGTCTAGTTGTAAGATTTTAATGTTTTCACTGAGTAAATTCTTTAAATTAACCAATTTAAATGAATTAAATTTAAAAGACTGTTCTAGACGTAAAATAACTATTTTTTCTCCGATCTGAGAACCACCAAACACGTTCATTTCTACTATTCGACTGATATTATTTTCGAATATCCGCTATATTTATCTAACTATTATGTTAAGTATCAAATCCTAACCACTTGACAGAAACTTGATTTTTTTTCTTCGCATAATTTTTTGTACTAAGAAATTGCTTGGGTGATTGTTCTTGTGTATTTCTCCAGAGTAAAAACAACCGGCAATCGGTTTTCCTGTATAATCTAGTAGTTGATAAGTAGTGAGTAATGTCTTATTTATTTTAATAATTTCAAATATTTCTGTAGACCAGTTGGATAAATAACCTTTTGTAAACACGTCCTTCTATGTACTGATACGAACGTTATCACCAATTTTGAATTTAATTTTGGGATTATTAATTTTATGAAGTATTATTGTAACTAATGAAGGATTTAAATCTGCTTGCACTGGTGTCATACCTATAATTTTATGTCGTGAATTGTGATATTCGTTAACCAGCTTTGGTAAAAAAGAAATCCATACGTGTTATCCTCATGCAGTAAACTTTAAACATTTTTTTCTTTTAATATGCAATTAAATCGTTCTACAATACACGCTTTCATGACGCTAAACGTTGAATATTTATGAATATTATATTTGATCATTAACGCGTCAATAGTCGTGTTGTAAAATTCTTTTCCGTTATCAACTTGTATAAACTTTGGTGCACGATCAATTAATATTTTGGACATTGCAATTAGTGACTTGTCCGGTTTTTGATTTTAGTGGTATAGCCCACGTAAATTTTATAAAATAGTCTATCACACATAAAATATATTTATAGTTTTTATTTTTTCTTTTATACGGTTTTATTTCGACCAAGTCAGCTTGCCATAAATCATTTTTCCCATGTACACTAACTCTACGTCTAGTAAGAGTTAATATTACTAGACTCTACGTCTAGTAAATGTCTTTTAAGTTTAGACATTTGGTATTCGTTTAATTAATCCAGCTTCGAGTAACTCTTCAAAAATTGAAATTATCTCGTTAGAAACACTTGTATTACCGGCTACTTTAAATGCTAACAATAACCGTAATCTAACAACCAATTCATTTGGGTCGTTCCAGTATACTGGAAGTTATTTTTCTGTAGTTTCATGAACAGCTCACCTCCCGAAGGAAATAATTTAATTATAATATTATGATATTTCTTACATGATGTGTTTTTAATTTTCGATCCGTCTGTAGTTAAATGCACTGATGTCTGAATTAATATAGATTTATATATTTTCAAATAATTATTGCTATAAGTATGTGAATTTTTCAGAAATATTAGTTGGAAAAGACCCGAGAATGATGGATAAGCAGTTCTTTCAATAACTATAGTGTTGCGAGTAAATTTTATTTCTTTATCACCCAATACAATATCACAGTTTCTAAGTTTTTTCACTTCAAAAGTTTTATCCACGTCTGTAGATTGAAATCAATTTTCTATTTCATCTTCATCATCGTTATTAATTATTTCAAAATTTATTATCTTTTTTTTCTCTGTTGTATTTAAATCACGTGTACTAGCAATTTTTGTCAAAGGATCTATAATTGGTTTGAATGTTTGATTCATTAACTGTTGGACATTAGCTTCACCAGTTTTTAATGCGGAATATTTGCGTTTAATGCTTTCCTTAGCTTTGACTAACTATTTTAATATATTACTATCCTCCTTCATGATTACGTTTTAAATGGCAATTTTTTTCTGTTAACATTATCTTATATAACTACATAGGTATCAAACCCAAATCGATAACGCCCGTTATCACGCTCACTATCTTTACAAATAACAATAAATGCGAACCTACTACGATTCCAACACGTGTTGTATAAATGTTTAAATTGTATATATTACATATCGCCTGAACAGTGTTTGTTGTATAGATGTTTTAAATTGGTGTCGTCTTGTTTGAATAATACAATTAAATTTGCGTTAACACCTATAGTCGTTTAGATACTTTCGATTGACTCTGAGCCAAATGAAATATATCTATTTTATTGTAGCGACCTCGAGAAAAATATTCTCGACCCCTTGTTGTTCTCTAATAACGTCATCCAAGATAAAAATTGAATTCGTTAAGACTTGTTCGGGTGAAATAACTTTATCATTCTCGAAAAAAGTAAAAATGTTGATACCCTCAATATTATCAATAATACGTTTTAAATATTTATATTTCGATTGTTCCGACGTTTTTGAATAAATATATACGTTTTAAAATCGTAATCCGTTTTCATTAACAAATAGAAAATATATCAGATTGATTTTTCCGCAACCCGAACTCCTAAGACTAACGATCTTATCGTGTTTGAAAATAGCTCACCATGTCTAAATTGTATCGTGTCTGGGGTATCAATGTTATATATTTCGAGTTATTTCTCTTGCTAAATAAAACGCATCGTGTATCACTATATGTAGTGGTGTGTAGTCTTTGAAAGCGTCAAATGATGACGTTCGTAAGCAAGACAACAATAAGAGCTCCAGTTTTATTAAGTGGGTTATAAACCATTTTATTTTTAAACATCTTATCTAAACAGTTTTTAATGATAGTTTTAACATACATACGTTTGGATAAAAATGTATTATAGCAAATAATATCAGGTAATTCATTACTCAAAAAGTATAATGTTTTTGAAAATATATTTTTTATATGGTTTAAAGTCATTCAAAATAACATTTTTATTAAAAAATTGTATTTTGAAATTATGAGATAATAAGTGTTTAATGACAAAAAAATCACTCGATATAATACAAGAATAAATTATTTGTCCTTGTCTACACCAATACATTTAGGGAGTGAATGTGTGGTGTGGAATATTTAATGAGTTTTTAATCGGCCCATATTTTTTTAAAGAAAATCCTAACGGAAATAAATATATTAATTTTTTAAAACATGATTTGCCAATTTTGATAGGAAATATTCCACTTCAACAACGTTGAAATTTAATTTGGCAGCAAGATGGTGCAACAGCATGCAATACTTTCGTAGTATTTGCACACATGCAGGAAATATATGGAAACAACTGGTTTGGAACTCATAGCCACCACATTCTGATTTGAGTGTTCTAGACTTTTTTTTGGGGGTCATCTAAAAAATGAAGTTTACAAACATTAATTAAATATTGTAGTAAAGCTCAAAACAAAAATAAAAGAATGTTGCAAAAATAATCAATCTTCAATAATAAAAAAAGTTACATCAACTGAAGTAGTGAGGTGTTTATCCAAAAATGGTAAACAATATGAATATTTGTTGAAATATAAGTATCATTAATATGTATAGGTAGTAATAATAATGTATGATTTTATTAAATAAATTATTTGTACATACCTATTGTAATAATCTTGTTACCCATTGTAATTTCTTCTTCTTTCAAACCATATTTTTCGTGTTTTAAAGAAAATACTATAAAATATATTATTTCACTACTTAAAACCAACAAGACATGTTGTTCTTTAATATAAGACATAAAAATAAACAAATAATATAAATTAATATCACCAAGAAAAAAAACGATAATAATTTATTAAAACTTTGTAAAGGGTACTAAAGACCTGACTACGCTTCTTTAATATTGAAACAAGTGATTACCAAAAATCAAAATATTTATAGATGGAGCATATAAGGCCGACGGTGTTCAACGATAAAATAATCACCCTTATATTATTATCATTAATTTTATAAATTGATTACACAATAAGTTTTTGCACGTTTATACTTAATACTAGATACTAAGTGTAGTATGATGGGCAATGAACAGATACCTACTGTAGTCTGTTCAAAATAAGAAACGCCTGCGACAGCCACCAGTTTTCGTCGTCGGCGGTCTGGTCACGCCCATTGTTCCAGATGTTTGTGATGCTTTGATCAACGCTTTTCAAGATTATATTATGTTAAGAAAATCTGTCTTGCAAAGTATTCGAATATAAAAAATACATTTTTGTTTTCAAAATATGTACTATTTAAATATTCAAATATGTTAAATTTTGTAATACTTTAAATATAATAATTTTAAAAATTTAAGTATTACAAAATATTTAATCTTACTGTGAAATTATATGCTTATGTAACAATATGCCTATAATATATCTTAAAATTAAAAAGCATTGAAGGGACATTGTTACTGCTATAGGCATTTTGGACCAATATTTTTACTTATAAAATTATCATTGGTCTAAAAATAAATGTATAAAATATTTACCCCTTATCCCTCCTGACACGTGCTCGCACAGTTTGAAAATTGCTTCTATATAAAAATAAACTTTAAAAAAAATACTTGTATTTGTAATTAAATACTTTGTGAGTATTCGTAAAACACATTTTTATTTAAGTATTTTTAATAACTTTTAATGCGAATACTAGTATTAGTATTATAATGCATTTTTAAAAGTAATTTTTATATGACTGAAAGAAATCCACAAATCATTTGAAGGTAAAAATGTATTTAATGTATTTACTAATTAAATATAATTACATTTCTAATAAAAGACTATCAAATGAATCATTTTCACTGGTATCTGGCTCATCCATGTAGGAAGCAGAGCTCACAATTGTATCTGGTCCATCTGTGAAAGAAGCAGGGCTCATCATTGGTGTAGATACTTGGCTAGTGGACGGAAAAGGTGAGCGGTATGAAGGGTTACTAGAAGTTGGAGTTCCAAAATGTGTGTACATAGGTACACTGGAGTTTGGTGGCTGTGAGTAGAAGTGGGCTCCTGGGTATAGTTTTGTAGAAGTGTTAGGTGGATAATCATATTTCCCCATCTCAGTGTCAAATAATACAGTGCTAATTATTTGTCTTACAACTTTTTTACTATACGGCGTGTTGAGATCACTTATTTGTATATCTACTTGCTCTCCAAATAAGATATATTGGTTTTTCACAGATCTACTCCCTTGTATGTCTTTCATGATAGTGAGTACTTCATCTGTTGCCGAATACTTTGTTTTATTTTGATTTCTCGAGGAGTTTAATGACTGCTTTTTTCCTTGGGATCTAGATGTTGATTGAATTGATACATCGTTATCATTGTCCACTACTTTCTGAACGATTTCATTAGGCTCAGTAGTTATGATATCCAACGGAACCTTAAAAGTCTGTTTGATGTAAAATAATGTTTATAACTTTAATAAATCGATAACAGTATTAATAATAAAACTTTGCCAAGTCAGAGATCGATTTTTTTTTATAATTATTGTAAGCAAAACTTATGGAAAACCTTGTATTAAATTTTAAAGTATTTTGACTCGGCCAAAAATTTTTTATCGACATTTATAAAATAAATCTAATATTTCAAATGTCCATAAATAGTTCAAAATAATATATAATAATAAATATTAATATTAAATATTATATTATTTGAGTTAGGTATAGGTATTTGAATGTGTCCTGCTTACGGGAGGCACGAGCATGCCACCGGGCGCCTCTCCAGGTTGCGGATAGGGGAAAGGCCTACAGATATGTAGGTTAGCCGCGAAATAAGTCACACCTTCGGGATGGATGAATAAGTGGTCGCGAACAAGCTCTCCCCGGGGTAGTGATCACACCCCGGGGTCTAGGAGGATCGGGTCCATACGCGGTACGTAAGACAGACGGCGCGAGGCTGGCGTCGTCAGTGGCGACTAAGCCAACAACAATAAATTAAATGATGAGTACTGCAAACAACAAGAAGGATACTGCTTCAAAGGGATCAAAAACCTCAGAGCCAGCGGTTGGGGGACGGTGGTCGCCCCAGGTGTCGTTATCACCACAAGCCACCAAAAAGGTAGCGGTTGCTAAACAGGCCGCTATCGCCAGCACCGGTGCTAGTAAGATGACTGTTGGTGGGGATGAGAAGCAGGTCCCTTCCGGTGGCGAAGAGGCTATCTCAGCGACTACAATGGCCCAAGATGAGAACTCGGACGCGGACGCGGACTGTATGTCGACAGTGGGGACAGCAGCAAAGCCCAAAAAGAGAATCAATATAGGGGTACTCAACGAGACTGAGCTGCTAGCCATGATCAAAGGGTATGTCACTTCAATGACAGACTTCGCGAAGAAAACGCGCAACGTTCATAAGGAGTTAAAGGACACCCTTATTAAAGTGGGTATAGTATTGAATCAATACGAAAAGGTCAGGAACTCGGAGCCCAGGGAGAAAGGGGCGAAGAGTATCCATACGGAGGAAGCGTCGTGTTGTACAGTCCACCCGGAAGGCGAACGACGAAGGAATGAGCACGTGGACAATTTTGAAACCAAGGTGATGGTTGTGTTGCAGCGCTTGGACGCGAAATTGGCTGAACACGATGGGGTCTTGGCAGAGCTAAAGGCCTCTAAGTCCCCCTCTAATACAGAGGAGACCGTGGAGGCATCCTGGACGGAGGTTGTGAAGAAACCTAGGGGAACTCAGCCCAGACAGAGGACAGTCCCGACATCCCAGCTGAGTGGGCTGAAAGAAAGTCTTCAAGAGCATCCGATCGGTGGGGATGCGGGTAGTAAGCTCCCACGGCAGATAAAAATGTCACAGTCAAGACCACGTGCGATAGTTGTGTCCAGCGACAATGACCACTTCTCCGAACTGCTGAGGACCGTGAGGAGCAGCGTCGACCCCCAAGTGACGGGCGACAAGATCACCAAGATGAGACGGACTCAAAAGGGAGATTTGCTGATAGAGGTCGACGGTGGAGCAGAGGTCGTTGAGACAGTAAGGACCGAGGTCGCGCGGTCCCTTGGTATGGGCACCAAAATCCTGAAACTCGAAAGCATGTCCCCAGTTGATATACGGGACCTGTACGAGGAAACCACCAAGGAGGAAATACACAACAAGGGCCACCTGTCCCATGGCTGCACTGTGACCCAAAAGGAGGCGGCGGCTTTCAGGGATAGCCTGTTCGGATCGGCCATAAAAATAGACGTGGCCGCTAGTAAAGCTTTTGTGACGACCCCTGGCGAGGAACTCCACCCAACATGATTAAGATACTACAAATAAACCTCGGAGGCGGTCGCAGTGCGTAAAACTTGGCCATGCAAACAGCGGCCGAACACGGTGCGGACGTGTTGTTAGCGAGTGAGTACTACATTCACAGGGGGGTGCCAGAAAACTGGTACTGCGATGCATCGCGCAGAGCGGCTGTCATCCTGGTGTCTGCCCTCGCCGTGGACGAATCGGGGTCGGAGGACGGTTACGCATGGACAAAGATTGGAAACGTTTCCATCTTTTCCTGCTACTGGTCATCGAACTCCCCCATAACGGAATACGAGTGTTTCCTGCGCCGGTTGGAAGCGACCATCAGGATGGTTGGTGGCAAGGTAATAGTCGCTGGGGATTTCAATGCGAAAAACCGTGCGTAGAGCTCCCCAGTTGACGATCCCCGTGGAGCGATGTTAATGGACTTGGTGCTATCTCTAGAACTTATGGTATGCAATCATAGATCATCACCCACTAGAGAGAAAGATGGATAAACTTCTTACATAGATGTTACTCTAGCGTCGGCCGACCTAATGGCAAGTATCAATGACTGGACGGTACTGGACGAGGAGTCACTAAGCGACCATAAATATGTGGTTTACTCTGCTTGCTCCAGAATGGGCTCAAATCCATGCGCGACAGGGTGATATACGCGGTTTCTGGACAGCAGGAAGTTCACCATGGCGCTTGTGAGCTGTAGCCCGGAGACAGGAGAAGACGAAAACGAGGGGGCAAAACACCTAACGGAAGTGTTAACGCGGGCATTGAATTATTCTGCACCAAAAAGAGGGCGAAGTACAATCAAAAGGAAGTCCGTCCACTGGTGGTCTCCCCGATTAAAGCAGCTAAGGGCAGAGAGCAATCACCTTAGAAGAGTTTACCAACGTAAAAGAAAGAGATTCGGCGACCAGGGGTCCCAGTCTGAACGCGTAACAGCGAAAATGGAGAAGCAGTTGCTCGTTAACGCGATTAAGAATGCGAAGGAACAAGCCTGGGCCGAATTATGTACCCTAGTCGACGACGACCCGTGGGGAAGACCTTATCGCTTGGTTATGGGTAGGCTAGGCGCGCGGCGATCTATACCCGGTATAAATACCCCAGGCAAGATGGAGAACATAGTTGATGTACTATTTCCGTCACACGGCCCATGACCGCGGGAACCATGGCCCTCCAGCAAGCCAACGGAGCCAATAACTGAAACGGAGATCCGCGACATAGCGGCGATCATCCCGTCCAACAAGGCTCCCGGACCTGATGCCATCCCAGGAGAAGCGGTGAGACTGTTGGCCAGGCACAAACCGGACGTGATTTTAGAAGTACTCAACAGATGCTTGGCACAGGGTGTCTTCCCTAAACTATGGAAGCGGGCGAGACTAGTATTACTGATAAAAAATCAAAGGCCACTCGACGAACCGACATCGTATAGGCCTCTGTATATTCTAGACTCCATGGGTAAGATGTTTGAGAAGATCTTGGATAGTAGACTAAAGCATGAGATTAAAGCTAGGGACCTCCTGTCAGCGAACCAGTTTGGCTTCAGAAGGAAAAGATCTACCGTAGACGCGATCAAGAGAGTGATGACGGCTGCCACCAGAGCGGTTAACAAGCAGTGCATCACTGGAATACTAACATTAGATGTGAAGAATGCATTCAATTCCGCTCCTTGGTATGCGATCTTGAGCTCCCTAGTCGAGAAAGGCATACCCGTGTATCTTCGTCGCCTCATAGATAGCTACTTCGAGGAACGGATTTTATTGTATGACGTGGAGGCGAAACTATAGAGAGGAAGGTTACAGCTGGAGTGCTCCAAGGCTCTGTCCTGGGCCCCACGCTATGGAATCTCGTCTATGACGGGCTTCTCCGGATCCCAATGCCAAATGGGGTCGAGTTAGTGACCTATACGGACGACATGGCCATATTAGCCAGCTTATCGGTAATCAACAAAGTGGGGGATCTGTTGGAGGAGGCCACGGAGGTGGTGGCCACTTGGCTTGAGGCATTAGGCATCGAATTGGCCCTACATAAAACGGAGCTCGTGGTATTTACACGCAAGAGGACACTCAACACCCTTGTAGTGAAGCTTAGATGACACGAGATAAATTCAGCCCGGAGTGTGAGATACTTAAGTATCATGCTTAACCCTAAGCTGCTATTTAAATCCCATGCGACGATGGTGGTGGAGAAGGCCGACACGGCAATAAACTGCTGAGGAGAATTATACCCAACGTCGGCGGGCCGAGGCATCAATCGAGGAAACTACTTTTCCTGGTACCTTATTCTATTATATTGTATGGGGCGGCGATTTGGGCTAAGAACATGTCGCATGCAGGTTGGCGGATTATTCATTCGTGTCAACGGCGAAATGCTCTTAGAGTGGCCATGGCATACCGGATTATTTCATCGGACGCGGTGCTGGTGATTGCCGGTATCCCTCCGATCGATTTGCTGAAACTCGAGAGAACTGAGATCAAGGAAGGGTCCAGGAATGGTACAGATGCGATACAGGTGAGGACTGATTCAAGGAGAAGATTAGAAGACAGATGCCAGGAACGGTGGAGTATTACGGAAAATGGAAGTTGGACTAGACGATTGATCCCCGATGTCAGACCGTGGGTGAGAAGGTCCCATGGAGAAACCTCCTTTCATATAACGCAGGCTTTGGCGAGCCACGGGTGCTTTGAGGCGTATCTTGAACGCTTCAAGCTGCTCGACTCAGCGGAGTGCTGGTTTTGCGGACATCACACCGACGATGCAGAGCACACGATTTTCATCTGTGACGCATGGCAGCAGAAGAGGGGAGACCTTGTGGCAAGGATCGAGGATATCACGCCGGAGAACTTGATTGGCAAGGTGGTGGCGTCCGCATCGGCGTGGGTAGTGGTGCAGGAGTACGTGATCGGAGTGATGAAGAGTAAGGAGAATGAAGAGAGACGACGTCAACACGAGCAGAACAGACGTGTACTTTAGTTGTAGGCCGAAGGCCAAAAAATAGGGGCATAACCCAACATTATTAAATTTAGTTGTGAGGGTACGGTAACCGGGTATTGTTCGGTTATCGGCTCGTATAAGTATTGTATGATTATTATTCAATAAATGATGGCAGCTGGGGAGGGGGATGAAATGAGGAGACTCGGTACCACCCCTCAGTCATCGATAATGTAAAAAAAAAAGGTATTTGAATGTGTATTTCGTTATAGATGCCTGAAAATGAATCGGAATGGAAAGAAAAGCAAATGAGTTCAATGAGAAATAGAATTTTCCAAACTGTGTTGGTGCTTTTGATGGAAAGCATATAGCTCTTCAGGCATCATTTTACAGTGGAACTGAGTATTTTAACTACAAGGGTTTTTTTAGTATTGTTTTTTTTTGCAGTTATAGATGCGAACTACAATTTTACTTATGCTTTGGCTGTCAAGGTCGAATTTCGAATGAAGGTGTATTTAATGAAACGAATTTCAAAAAATGTCTAGAAGACAATACAATGAACTTACCCAGCCCTTGTAAACTTCCTGGAAGAAATAAATCTACACAATTTGTTTTCGTTGCTAATGATGCGTTCTCCCTCTTATGCAATATTATGAAGCCATACGCCGGGACACAAGAAAGGGATCAATGAAAAGAATTTTTAATTACCGACTTAGTAGAGCTTGTAGAGTTTCTGTGAACACTTTCGGAATTATAAGTTCTATTTTTCGTATACTTAGAAAACTAATATTGTTGGAACCAAAAACTGCTAAAAAGGTTGTATTGGCCATAGTTTATTTACATAATTTTCTACGAAAACAGTCTAAAACAGTTTATAATCTTAATGGAGTATTTGATATGGATAGCTATAGTCACATATCCAAGTGATTCAGGAGGGCTCAACAATATTGCTAGAGTTCCCAGAAGAAGTGCAACCGATGCCCAAGAAGTTAGAAATGAATTGGCCGAGTATTTTATTTCATTACAGAGAATGATATCTTTTCAATATGATTAAACATCTAAACTATATAGTGTCTTATGTAAAAGTATAGTGTCTATGAAAATTGTTTGTTTTTAATATTATAATAATAAATAAGTTATACTGATATTATCACGCGTATATTTAATCTAATTGTTATTATTATCTGATTATTTTGACTAATTTTATCTATAATTGTCTTGTTATAATTATTCAGTTATAAAAATAGACTGCTAATCGATAAAATAATAATAATTATATATATATATAAAATAATAATAATTATATATATAAAAAATAATAATAATATATTATATGTGTTCATTTTTCATACAGAAACACGGAGTACAGATTATATCTCTCATCATAGCACACGACGTGATAAATAATAATCCTAATTTACAAAAAAATTTCATTACCGTGTGTCATTTCTCTTGGGCGATTTCTGTCTTTCAGAAACAGCATACATTCATAAACAAACCCATTTGCTCTTGTAGACTTCTTCGGTTCCACCAACAAATTTTAGGCCGTCTTTTTCTTTTTTAATTTCCCGTGAAAGATGACATCAAATTTTTCAATTTCGTCTTTTTCTACTTCGAAACTAATAGCAGTTTCAATAAAAGCATCGTGTCTTTTGTTGCGATCATTATAATCTTTTAATTTACAATCCCAAAGAATGGGATGACTGCAATACAATTCTATCAATATTAAAACTTTTTCATTCGACCACTCCATATTTAATAAATTGAAATACGAAAAAAAGAAAATAACATGTGCTTAATACAATCGTCGAGTATCAACTGGCCATAGAAAGCCAACAGAATTGCCTACATTGGCACGTCCCCATTTCATCTTACCACTTGGCTTTCATTGATCCTGACCGATACTCGTCGAATACGGTTTGGCATGCCAATTGGCAAAACTTTGCCAAATGACACGTGCCAACAAAAATCCACATCACTCTTGACAATGACATTTGGCAAAGCCAGATGGCATAGTGTGGACGCACCATAACACTGCTAGACGACGTTTTTACGGCGGAGGAGATTAAAAAGAACACCTTGAACGTAACCAAATTTCTATACGCCAAATCAGATCGCCGAGGAATATTAAGTAGATCAAGCTGTATGAATTTGATCAAATTACTCGACTATGTACCTGAAGCTGAACTATTGTTAAACTTTACGGAGAAATTATAAAAAAAAAAAAAAAAAAAAAAAATAATATAAAAATATGTAATAAATAATAATCATATATCAGTGATTTTAATTATATGATAATACATATATAAAACCAACATAAGTGAATAAAAATAGTTAGAAGATAAGTAATAATAAAGAAATGTAATATTATAGATTAATGGTCATATTGGCAGTACAAGAACAAGAGATATCAAATGGAGTTATGATGGGAACAAGTGTATTTTATAAATATGGCAGAGATTAAGATTGTAAACGTATCGAGCGAATCAGACGATGAATTTGTAATTACTAATGAAAAAGAATATAATATAGAAACAATACGTATAAGGTGTACTTTATTACGGGAGTTACCATTAATTGATACAACTCTATTGGGGAAGCCATTAGCTTATTATTTACAAAAACATGCGTACTATATGTAAGGAATTTAAACGGTATAAAATATAAACCAAACCAAGCTTATGTAACATATAATTATTTAAAATTTAAACCGGAAAATGAATCAGAACAAATTATATTTAAATTTTACGATAACCAGGATACTAGCACGACCATTAAAATAGAAAATCAAATAATAGATAATCACAACATTGATAATACTAGAACTAAAAATTAAACATTAACTACTAAATTAATAATAAACAACGCAACTACTGAAATAATCAGTGTAGAGGAATTAAAATCAGAAAGAACAATTTACTCCGCGAGCTATATCATGAAATTTCCAAAATTAACCACAGAATCAGTAATATCAAAGCATAACAATGAAAAATTTTATAACTCAACGAAAAACGCAACATTGAACAAATTGAGAACAGTACCGATAAACCAATTAGTATATTCGAAAATAAACAAAAAATGGAAGACAGGAAAGAAATTAATAAAAAAATTAATAAAAATAGTTATATAGTGTATGTAATTATGGGAACACTAATAATGACGACTATAGTAATAGCAATAAGTTTGAATAGTAATTATAAATGTGTGCATAGGAGAAGTTACGGATATATGGTGCAGACACTAAATGAACACTATGAAATGAGAGATACAGAGTGCTAAAAAAAAAAAGTAAATAAAAAAAAATATAATAATAATATTTAAGAATAAGAATATATAGTTAAATAAGTAAATTAAATAAGACAACGAATTTAAAAGAAAAAGAAAGAGTATAATCTAGTCCTAAAACGATAATTGTATTAATTAATAGACAAAATAATACATGAATTAGATAGTATAGATGCTAATTAAGTTTAAGCATAAGAAAAAATAAAATATATAATTAATGGAGATAACAACGTTATAGGGAGAACATAAAAACCATTACGGTGAATACCGACTACATGACGAAAATAGTCCAGTCGAAAGAAAGAAATTATAGGAAACCGGAACATGAACAACAATAAAAATAAAAGCAGGGGAGCGTTTAGTGACAATAGCGTTAACCAAGATAGGAATATTTTTAAAAGAAATGGAAATATATAGATGTGAGGAACCAGGCTCATTTAGAAGGCGAAAATCGTATACATTGGAGAAAGCACATAATGAAATCTGTTGGGACAGCCATTTAGGACCAGGGAGTCTAGCACGTGAAACACTGTTGTGTAAATGTTTTATTGGCCATTTCAGTATGGGGAACAAATGGCGAGTATCGAATACACCGTTGGTATACGAATATTTCGATACCAAAGTAAGAAATAGTGATACGCCAGAGGTGGGCGTAGCCACTATTATATACAGAGAGTTGGAACCATCGCGCCTCACAGGACAAGAAGACATAGCGCAGTTACTTGCATACAGGCAACTGGCGAACAAAGTAGTAAATAAATTTTACAGAGACAACCTAGAATTTAGGATAGGTGTATGAAATAACTTCGAAATGAGATGTATCCTAAGAGGTCAAAATAGGTTAAATTAGGACAATATGAAACACAATTATAAAAAAAAAAAAGAGAGAGAAGAATTTTAATTAAATAATAAATATAAATATCAACAGAAAAACCGAAAAGTATCCGATGGGCGTTGCGACCATTTTTTACTTTAATGAGCAACCGCCGAAACTGACGGGAGATGAAATAATTAAAGAATTATAAATATATAAAAAGATGGCAGGCACAGAGATAAAATGCTTTGGGGAAATTAAAGAAAGAACATGGGTGTGGCCTGACGACAAAAAATGGTTTAGATTCCTATTAGTTGCGATAATAGAATTTCATATTTAAAACGGCCAGAACCACGAGGAGAATATACATGAAGAATTGCTTAATCTATTGTTATTATACTCCATTGGTAGGGTCAATAAACAATACCTATATTGAAAAGGAAGTATATATATATATATAAATATATATATATTACCGTGATTAAAATAAATATATACCGGGTGATTCTTTTATCGTTGAACATTCATTATTTCAAGAAGTATTGACTTTTTTTCAAATTTTTTTTTCTAAAAATTTTAGATACATACTTTTTTACATTTGTATAAGACTTTTTTTTCACCCTTATATTAATTGGCTAAAACATTATCAACTTTTGATTTTCGAATGGAAACCTATACTAAAAATATCATACATTATTAAAGTTATTTTTTTTGGTAAATTATCACGTTTAAAATTTCATTTTTCGTTAATCCGTTGATGAGATATAACTCTTCAAAATTTGCTGGTTTTGGAAGTAGTTTGTGTGTAAAGTGTTACACGAAGTCTAAAGGTTCTGTACAAATTATGATTTTTATACATCAACGTAAAAGATATTACACTTTTCAAATCATTTCTGGGAGTACAGTAAGCTCAAGTGGTGCACCTAAATATTTTGTATAATGCCCATATGGCGGGGTATCGCGCAATTCACCCCACTGCAGCTGATTGCGGCACTGGTCATAATAATATTAATTGTTTATAAAGACCAGAAGTTATAAGTAATAAATTCGATATCTAATCTAATCTAAAGGTCAATAATTGATACCCCTATGTCATGTAGTATAAATAGTACCTCTATAGTCTGTTTAAAATAAGAAACTCCTGCGACGGCCAGCTACTGCGTATGGGCGTGGTTTCACTAAAAGCACGGCGTTTAAACAATGCCGTCACGGCGCGTCGGCAAGAGTGACGTAATTAGTCAATCCTAGACTACTGGCATAGACACTTAATTTAAAATACATTGTATACTTCTGTTCGCGTTATTAGACGAGGTATTTTTTATACGAAAGCATGCTATTCAATCAGTTTATTTTATATCTCCTATTTTTATTATCTTACCTTTTATTTCAATATAATTATTTTTGCCAAATACAATACGTACAAACGTAAAAAATAAAAAAAAAATTTTTTTTTAATAATTTACTATAATAATAAACAAAATAAATAATTATAATACAAATACAAATAAAAACAAATTATTCAGAAGAATAATCAGTATCTCCTGTAATCGTCAAAATACATGGTTCTATTTCATCCACGATGTCGTCAACTTTCCAAACTTTATCTTCTTCGTCATTGAGATGTTTGATAAAATTTTTCCAATTTTCTGCTGTTACTCGTTCAATTGCCGAATTCAAAAGTTAACGAACGTCGTCGATCTTGTACGTTGTATTTTCTCATTTCACGTAGCCTTTTACCATCGCCCACGTTGATTCAATTGGATTGAATTCGCAATGGTACAATGGTAATCGTAGTACGGTATGTCCAGCGTCTTTTGCAAGATTGTTGATAACGTAGGATTTTATACGTGTTTCAATTCTTGTACTTTAGTTAGAAGTTGAGTTTTTAACAATGGTCTATCGAAAGTCATACCTTTAGAATTGTCCTTTTAAATTCCAAAATGTCAGCTTTTTTGAATTTGAGTTGGATATTTTTCAGTTTGAACGGAATGGTACGGTGCATTGTCCATCACAACAATAGAATTTGGGTGAAACTGAGGTAAAATAGATACAAACCAGTCTTTAAATGTATCACCGTTCATTTCATCATGATAGTCGGCACTATTTTTTTTTTTGATACAAAACATAATAGGCCACCTTCGAGGAATCCCATGTCTGAACCAATATGTAATACAATCAATTGTAGTCCCTTACCAGTCGGGTTTTTTGGGCCAGTGGTAAGGCCTTTGTTAAATGCATCCCGTTTGTATCGTTTTATCTACCCACACACGGTCCACACATTCACTGACGTTCAAATAATATATAGATTTACCTTCGCTACGATATTTTCGGATATCATATAAATAGTTGCAGCGCCAATTAATTAAATCATTTCTTTCCGTTAACACACTGCATCTTTTTCTCTTTGTGAACACGAAATCCAATTTTTTTATAATATTGTATAATGTGGTACGTTTGTAATTGGGGAGTGTTGGATCTTCGTCCACATCAAATAGTATCTTATCAATTGTCGGTAATTCATCCTTCAACCAAATAGCGTGTACCTTTTTACGTAGTCCATTGCGATCAAGATCATCGGTTTTAACGAAAAGCGATATCTTTACTCTCTTCCTGTTTGGAGATTTCACTGTACTTGTCTTCCTGTACTCGTTGATAGTATCCTTTATTGTACGATTGCCTATAACAGTAGGTTTTGATATATTGTCATACAAATCAGTATAATTTACATCTGGATCCTTCGACAGAGTATCCTTGTACAAATTAATGATAATAGTTTTTTGGCGACTGAGTACATACTGCAAAAAAGAAAATTAAAAATATAAACATAATTTTTAAAATACATTGAAGACTAATATTTTAATTGGTATTCGATTAGTATGTGGATTATAGCACCATTTTAGATTCTGAGTGGAGTGATGAATGTATTGATTTTACAATGATTCAAAAAAAAAAAAAAATAGCAGTAGGTACTTGAAATCTATTTCCCCCTTTCTTTTGCTGATTCGACATAATAAATTCAAACAATAAAACATTTTTTTACCTAATTTTCCTTTTGGATTTTTTCATATTGGAGAAATAATAGAATCTTCTTTTTCGCTTTGCCCACTTATTGTAAAAAATAATGAGCTGTAGAAATTCTTACGAATCTAGTACGTTGTGACAGAATGAATATAATTTTTACAACGAACAGTGAACCTTATTATTTGAAATTTATCGAAAAGGCGTGAACAAGTAACCATCTGCGACACGTCAGTGAGCCCGGTCAATAGAGTAGGTAAACAGCTGGAGAATAATGGGCGTGACCAGACCGCCGACGACGAAAACTGGTGGCTGTCGCAGGCGTTTCTTATTTTGAACAGACTACAGTAGGTATCTGTTCATTGCCCATCATACTACACTTAGTATCTAGTATTAAGTATAAACGTGCAAAAACTTATTGTGTAATCAATTTATAAAATTAATGATAATAATATAAGGGTGATTATTTTATCGTTGAACACCGTCGGCCTTATATGCTCCATCTATAAATATTTTGATTTTTGGTAATCACTTGTTTCAATATTAAAGAAGCGTAGTCAGGTCTTTAGTACCCTTTACAAAGTTTTAATAAATTATTATCGTTTTTTTTCTTGGTGATATTAATTTATATTATTTGTTTATTTTTATGTCTTATATTAAAGAACAACATGTCTTGTTGGTTTTAAGTAGTGAAATAATATATTTTATAGTATTTTCTTTAAAACACGAAAAATATGGTTTGAAAGAAGAAGAAATTACAATGGGTAACAAGATTATTACAATAGGTATGTACAAATAATTTATTTAATAAAATCATACATTATTATTACTACCTATACATATTAATGATACTTATATTTCAACAAATATTCATATTGTTTACCATTTTTGGATAAACACCTCACTACTTCAGTTGATGTAACTTTTTTTATTATTGAAGATTGATTATTTTTGCAACATTCTTTTATTTTTGTTTTGAGCTTTACTACAATATTTAATTAATGTTTGTAAACTTCATTTTTTAGATGACCCCCAAAAAAAAGTCTAGAACACTCAAATCAGAATGTGGTGGCTATGAGTTCCAAACCAGTTGTTTCCATATATTTCCTGCATGTGTGCAAATACTACGAAAGTATTGCATGCTGTTGCACCATCTTGCTGCCAAATTAAATTTCAACGTTGTTGAAGTGGAATATTTCCTATCAAAATTGGCAAATCATGTTTTAAAAAATTAATATATTTATTTCCGTTAGGATTTTCTTTAAAAAAATATGGGCCGATTAAAAACTCATTAAATATTCCACACCACACATTCACTCCCTAAATGTATTGGTGTAGACAAGGACAAATAATTTATTCTTGTATTATATCGAGTGATTTTTTTGTCATTAAACACTTATTATCTCATAATTTCAAAATACAATTTTTTAATAAAAATGTTATTTTGAATGACTTTAAACCATATAAAAAATATATTTTCAAAAACATTATACTTTTTGAGTAATGAATTACCTGATATTATTTGCTATAATACATTTTTATCCAAACGTATGTATGTTAAAACTATCATTAAAAACTGTTTAGATAAGATGTTTAAAAATAAAATGGTTTATAACCCACTTAATAAAACTGGAGCTCTTATTGTTGTCTTGCTTACGAACGTCATCATTTGACGCTTTCAAAGACTACACACCACTACATATAGTGATACACGATGCGTTTTATTTAGCAAGAGAAATAACTCGAAATATATAACATTGATACCCCAGACACGATACAATTTAGACATGGTGAGCTATTTTCAAACACGATAAGATCGTTAGTCTTAGGAGTTCGGGTTGCGGAAAAATCAATCTGATATATTTTCTATTTGTTAATGAAAACGGATTACGATTTTAAAACGTATATATTTATTCAAAAACGTCGGAACAATCGAAATATAAATATTTAAAACGTATTATTGATAATATTGAGGGTATCAACATTTTTACTTTTTTCGAGAATGATAAAGTTATTTCACCCGAACAAGTCTTAACGAATTCAATTTTTATCTTGGATGACGTTATTAGAGAACAACAAGGGGTCGAGAATATTTTTCTCGAGGTCGCTACAATAAAATAGATATATTTCATTTGGCTCAGAGTCAATCGAAAGTATCTAAACGACTATAGGTGTTAACGCAAATTTAATTGTATTATTCAAACAAGACGACACCAATTTAAAACATCTATACAACAAACACTGTTCAGGCGATATGTAATATATACAATTTAAACATTTATACAACACGTGTTGGAATCGTAGTAGGTTCGCATTTATTGTTATTTGTAAAGATAGTGAGCGTGATAACGGGCGTTATCGATTTGGGTTTGATACCTATGTAGTTATATAAGATAATGTTAACAGAAAAAAATTGCCATTTAAAACGTAATCATGAAGGAGGATAGTAATATATTAAAATAGTTAGTCAAAGCTAAGGAAAGCATTAAACGCAAATATTCCGCATTAAAAACTGGTGAAGCTAATGTCCAACAGTTAATGAATCAAACATTCAAACCAATTATAGATCCTTTGACAAAAATTGCTAGTACACGTGATTTAAATACAACAGAGAAAAAAAAGATAATAAATTTTGAAATAATTAATAACGATGATGAAGATGAAATAGAAAATTGATTTCAATCTACAGACGTGGATAAAACTTTTGAAGTGAAAAAACTTAGAAACTGTGATATTGTATTGGGTGATAAAGAAATAAAATTTACTCGCAACACTATAGTTATTGAAAGAACTGCTTATCCATCATTCTCGGGTCTTTTCCAACTAATATTTCTGAAAAATTCACATACTTATAGCAATAATTATTTGAAAATATATAAATCTATATTAATTCAGACATCAGTGCATTTAACTACAGACGGATCGAAAATTAAAAACACATCATGTAAGAAATATCATAATATTATAATTAAATTATTTCCTTCGGGAGGTGAGCTGTTCATGAAACTACAGAAAAATAACTTCCAGTATACTGGAACGACCCAAATGAATTGGTTGTTAGATTACGGTTATTGTTAGCATTTAAAGTAGCCGGTAATACAAGTGTTTCTAACGAGATAATTTCAATTTTTGAAGAGTTACTCGAAGCTGGATTAATTAAACGAATACCAAATGTCTAAACTTAAAAGACATTTACTAGACGTAGAGTCTAGTAATATTAACTCTTACTAGACGTAGAGTTAGTGTACATGGGAAAAATGATTTATGGCAAGCTGACTTGGTCGAAATAAAACCGTATAAAAGAAAAAATAAAAACTATAAATATATTTTATGTGTGATAGACTATTTTATAAAATTTACGTGGGCTATACCACTAAAATCAAAAACCGGACAAGTCACTAATTGCAATGTCCAAAATATTAATTGATCGTGCACCAAAGTTTATACAAGTTGATAACGGAAAAGAATTTTACAACACGACTATTGACGCGTTAATGATCAAATATAATATTCATAAATATTCAACGTTTAGCGTCATGAAAGCGTGTATTGTAGAACGATTTAATTGCATATTAAAAGAAAAAAATGTTTAAAGTTTACTGCATGAGGATAACACGTATGGATTTCTTTTTTACCAAAGCTGGTTAACGAATATCACAATTCACGACATAAAATTATAGGTATGACACCAGTGCAAGCAGATTTAAATCCTTCATTAGTTACAATAATACTTCATAAAATTAATAATCCCAAAATTAAATTCAAAATTGGTGATAACGTTCGTATCAGTACATAGAAGGACGTGTTTACAAAAGGTTATTTATCCAACTGGTCTACAGAAATATTTGAAATTATTAAAATAAATAAGACATTACTCACTACTTATCAACTACTAGATTATACAGGAAAACCGATTGCCGGTTGTTTTTACTCTGGAGAAATACACAAGAACAATCACCCAAGCAATTTCTTAGTACAAAAAATTATGCGAAGAAAAAAAATCAAGTTTCTGTCAAGTGGTTAGGATTTGATACTTAACATAATAGTTAGATAAATATAGCGGATATTCGAAAATAATATCAGTCGAATAGTAGAAATGAACGTGTTTGGTGGTTCTCAGATCGGAGAAAAAATAGTTATTTTACGTCTAGAACAGTCTTTTAAATTTAATTCATTTAAATTGGTTAATTTAAAGAATTTACTCAGTGAAAACATTAAAATCTTACAACTAGACGAAGAACAAATATCGTTACATTCGTTGAGCATAAAAATTAAAGATATTTCATCTGAATTAAATAAATTTATGAATTTAGTCAGTGAAAATATCAAAACTGTTCAAGCACATGAAAAACATATGAAAACGTTATATGCAGTGTGGGAGGTTATTAAATTTACGGTAATTGAATTGAGTGCACTTGAAAAATTACTTAGCGAAAATACAAATGTTAAAGAACACGAAAAAATAAAAACATTGGAAGGTATTCACAAATATTAGATATAATATAATGTCGACGACCATCATAGACATTCAATGCGTACTCGGAGTAAACAATAAATATATGATAAAAGAAATGTCTGTAGTAGAGGCAGAAACATGATCAGCTCAACATTAGATTTTTAAAAACTCTAAGCAGGACAACAAAAGTTGAAGAACGAATAAGTGGTTAGAATGTAACTATCATAAACTATCTCTAGAACATGGTGATGTTGAGTATGAAGAACTAAGTAGAATCTTAAATTCATTGAAATGCAAGTACATTTACGTTAAAGGTGAGCAGAAAAAACAACTTCTTATGCAGTTTATACCATATGTAGCCATCATCAACATTGAAGACCTTGGCTGCCCTCAACTTAAACAATTGTGTGATAAAGAAACTCAACCTTGTTGTATTTTTCACATGGAATTTAATCCTAAACAATGTACATTTTATAAAGTATTTAGTATAAGAAAATGGTTTATAAATAATTGTTAAAAATGTATACAATTTTTAATTAATAAACAAAGTAATATTTTAACAATGTTTTATTTCTAAACATATATACAATTTATAAATGTTAGCATTATAATGTTTTATTTATGTAGACTTCTTGAAACGAAAAAAAAAACAATATATACAACAAAAATATATAGTATTTAATAAAACTTAATATTCCTTATCCATAATCTTTTAGGCTAACTCTGCTTCTATTCGTTCTTCATCTTTTCTTTAAAATTAAAAATAATATAACTAAAATTATTTTTTTTGAATAATATAATTGCATTAACTCACTTTATGCGGTAGTGTCCATGAGCAAGTGTGTGTACTTTATCTTCTAGAATAACTCTCTTGTCATCACAGTTATTATATGTCAATTTGTTTGTTCTAATAGTCATCAGCTGGTGTCTGAATGAAATGATAGACATTTTGACGGTAAACGTTCAACCCATCGTCATCAAATAAGCACCGCCGATAATCATCGAATACCATGTGGTTCTTAACATGATGTCGGATAACCTTTTGCCTTGATTTTCTCTTCTTCGTTTATTTTATAAGCGTATGATTTGGCTCTTAGCGCACAGAACTTTGTAATTATCCCTCTATCTGTCTCATCAGAAAACAAACCAGGTATCTTTTTTCTTTCAGCAATATAACAGAGGTGGTCTGGAGGCAAATTCGTTGTGTTCATATTATCCAACAGATTTGGATTGCTCGCCAAGTCTTTGTAGAAATTATCTGTTTATAGATGATTTACTAAAAAATTAAAAAAAAAAAAATGAACATGGTATATGAGGCTAGTTTAAATATTTTTATTACCTATATCAGTATACATTAAATTAATTTTTCATTATAATGGTATACATACGTCTTTGTTTTGCTTATGTCAAGCACTGAAAGCTTTTAGAAAAGATAATATCATAATAAAAGTTTTGATAAAACATTTAAGGTATTTATTTTTTCAAACCTGTATAAATTGGTTTTGATTAATATATTTTTAAAGTCTTCAAACAAACCTAACCAATATTTCAATGGAATGCAAGCACTAAATTCACCATTGCTATTTGACAATTTTGTCCCATTTTTAAATGTTCATCCAGAATTTTGAGAATTATTGAAATTTTATAAAAGGCTAGAAGTAAGTCCTTATTTTGTGAATTTAAGTAGAGACGTTGAAGTCCGAGAATATATATTTGAGAATTAAAAATTAAATTATTGGGAATATTGAAATAAATAAATGAGTAAATAAATTGTGCGCACAGAGTTATAGGAACGCGTACAAAAGAAGGTATAATACACGTTGAATTACCTACGCCGACGCGTAAAAGTAGAGTAAAAACAAGCGAATTAAAAATGGATTTCGATAAAGCTATTGCAATGATTCCGATATGCACGGGAGCGAACAATGTGGCCGAATTTATAAATTCGTGTGACATTGCGGTTAAATCAATAGAAAAAGATAAATT
>JACXSJ010003327.1:0-25749 GCA_014851325.1 Pentalonia nigronervosa
ATCTACCGATAAATGGCTGGTCTGTGTAATCTACCAATAAATAGCTGGTCTAATGCTACTGATTGCTTCTTATAATCGTACTGCAAAAGTATTTTTTAAATCTGATAAAAATTATCAAATATTTGAGTTTGTATCGGGTGGTATGACCGCCACCATTCTTCTTTAAGTTGGCGTCTAATAGTGAAGATGCACCATTGACTTTTATATTGTACTTGGACTTGACTAACTTCCACAATGACTCTATTGTTTGAGTATGAGTTCCAGTATTTGGATCCACAAAATTTTCAGAATGATTTACAGTTTGATGAATAAATTCATGGTCCTTCAGAGAACTATATGCTCGCCACTGATCGCTGTGAATCGTTGTACCAATTTCTACCTCTCTTTCTATTATTGGTAAGAGCGTTTATCGATCCCTCTTTTCTACAATGAAAAATCTTCGTTCAGTTTTGTTGTCATTATTACAACACAAATCAAATACCCACGGTCCCTGTATTCTATTTCCATAATTTTGTTTGTTATTTTCCACTGGAATTTCATTTTCATCATTTGAAGTTTCATCGCTATCTTCATGTGGTCGTGGGTCGTAATCACCACGTTGTAAGCGACCGCGATTATATTTTCGTTTCCCCTGAAAGAGGGATTCATCTATCTGTACAATATAATTAGGACCTCCCATTTTTGGTCTTTTTGAAAACTGATCAACAACGACATCACGACACAGATTGTACCAGTCAATTACAATGGATTTACTTCTACCTGTGCATAAAACTGCATTATGTACTGGTATCATATGTACACATACCAGACGAGTTCTATTATTTCTGTTAGAGCTAAATTACTATGACATTTACCATTGAGGTCTGTATAAGTAAAAAATGGATTTCCTGCGCGAATTGACTGATATGTTTGGCATCCTTTTTTCGTACACCTCATAGTAACAATTTTTTTAAAAGTACCGTCCGAATGTCTTTTTTTACTGGACCTTGTTGTTTCACGTAATTGTCCACCACATTCAGTGCCATCAATATTCTTTTTTAAGCAAACCAAACGATTGTTACTTAAAAGGTTTTTACTTTTTAAATATTCAACGCATTTCAATTCATCAACAATTATATTTCTGTATAAATATCCCATTGTTGTAGTAGATTTCATTTTAAATCGGTACAAAACTAAATGAACTAAATTCAAAAATATTATACACACTCGTGAAAAAAAAATGGAAAAAATTCACCAACGAAATGACACGAACAAATGCTAAATGATAACTGAATGTATAAATGATATTTTAGACGTAAAATCTATATCGTATCTATAGTAAGCACTATAGTGTAAAATATAGATATCTGTTATCGGTAGATCACACGTTCTACCTACAACACTTTATCGTAGATAGCCATTTATCGGCAGATTACACATTGGACCGGTCCCGATAATTATGTATATTACCAATTAAGTTCTAGGCTATGTTGTTTTTATCAGAAGATAAAAAATACAGATGCAATAAAATGACACGCATGTTGCTCGGTCAGGATTCAAATACGAACTGAATTATTTATTATATGCTATGTTTTAGTCAAAAATTTTATTCAACTTACTTATCATATTATTTTTATTGAACCCATTTAGTTAATTTATTGGTACTCTGCAACCATTATGATTGAAAAAAACTGTGATTCAAAAGGATTATTATATTGAAAACATACTTTTCAGACCACTATTTATACGGCTTATACTAATGGTAAAATAAATTTCTATAATGGCAATATACGTAAATATATAATAAAATATACTATAATAATATTCATTTTTATATTCATTATATAAGATCCATTTTTCGCGCGTGTACAATAATTTTTCATGAGTTCAAATTTAACACATCCATTACAGTTCCACTATAGACACCTATTGCACATAACGAATTGTATTACATAGCAGGTAATTACCTACTGACTCGATTATTTAACTTTGTTTAAAATAGTTATAATACATATTTAAAATAAAAAGAAACTCACTAGGTATCTACCTAGTAACAACGATGGAGAGTAAATTTGGACAACTAGAACTAACAATAATAACTAAGGACTGTTATATTTAATGTCAACAAATTTCCCAAAATACAGTTAAAATTTACTATACTTATTCATTTTATCAGGTAATTGATGATACTCATAATAGAATATCATCCAATTGTACCTTCCATCATTATGTACCTAATGAAGTAATTAATATTGTCTGTAAGTCAGTAGTGGAGGGGGGCTAAAGCCCCTCTATTTTTTTTTTTTTAATATTCCTAAGTTAATTTACTAAAATTTATTGGTTATTGTATATTTGTATACAAGAAAAAGTAGGGCAATTTGTAAGCCCACCCCAAAAAAAATTCCGAGTGCGTGCTTGCCGAAAGTTCATACTTGTATGTATTTGAATGTTTTTACTGAATGGATCAAAACATTACTAGATTAGTTACAAATTTTATATATAATATAATATAATATACATATATTATAATATAATAATATATATAAAATAATATATAATATTATATAATATATATCATATATATTATATATGATGAGATCGTCAAAATAAATTATTTCTTTATAGAATATTATATATAATTAGAAAATAATCGAATAACAAACAAAATATAAAATGTTTATATGTCTAGTGGTAGCCTAATGATGGCTAAATAACTCGTATATTTTTGACTAGAAAATATGTTTAATTTTTTAATATAATTTAAACACATACCAATTTTATTAATTGATGTAGAGCGGAGCTTTTCGGTGTACAAAGATATGTTGACCTATAACCGCAGCTCGTTTACATTAGAAAATTTATCAAAATCTTTGAAATAAAAAAGTACTAATATACTTTAAAAATATACATTTATTTTGTTTAAACAAATATTTTTACAAGAAGAAATATTTTAAGGAACTATAATAAGTTTTTATACTTAGAAAAGTTGATTTAATTTTTTTTTTATTATACCTAGTTAGTATTTCAAAAGCACAGTATAATATATATATAGTAAAAACTGAGATGTCTCAAAATTGATGTACCTACCTATATATATTTTACTAAAAATGTTATCATTATAATCATAAAATATTCTTTTAAAAATTGTAAAATTAAAAAATATGTCCTTAAAACTAAAAAATCACAAAATAATAAATATGCATTATAAACTTATATTTTTTTTCGTGGTGTTTATTCTATCTTATACTTAGCAATACATCTAAGAGCCCACAAAAATACCGACTAATGCAACAACTTCCAAGCCTTGTATAGTATTAACTATTAAGTAGGTAATAACGTTATAAACAATATAAATAATAATAATAATAATGTCGTTTCAGTTATTTGTTATAGTATCATTACGTAATTAAATGATTTCTAATATTAATATTTAATACAAACCTACAATATTATGAAAGTTAATCATTCCTTCTTAAAATCCATTTGTTTTAATTTCTGATTAGAATTACGCAATATTTTTAAATACCTATGTAGTATATATATAGTATTTATGATGGTATTTATATCTACAATTACAATAATAATAATAACAATTAGGTCAACCTTTATATTATAATTTATGAAATGTTATCGTATCAAAAATATATTTATTTTATATAGGTCATTTTCATAAATAAATTAATAAGTATTCTAAAAATTTTTTTTTTATTAGAATTAAAGCTTCAACTACTGAGGTCATTAGCCTGGTTTGTAGGTTTTTTTTTTTTATAGTAGGTTTTTATTGTGGGTTGAGGAACGGTTGAACACGTTTTTTGTATGTGTGGCAAGGATTTGTTGCTAAAAACCCGGGTGGTCACCCATCCGGGAACTAGCAACATCGGCCGGTACGTACACTCAGAGCGTTTCCACAGTTGAGCGTACGACCGCGCCACACTCTAATTCCTAATAATGTTTTGTATATTAAGGCATACCTAGTATTTTTTTTTGATGTATAAAATATAACAGGTATATGGAATATTAAACAAGTTTTTTAAAATTTAAAGATACACAATAATGACAGTACCTACATACACAAAGGTTGTTTTCACGTTCCACTCATCTCTATATATCTAGGTACCAAGTAACTCCGCTTGATGTTCATCTAAATTTTAACATTGAAATGTTCATTAATTAAAAACTATTTTATTCTTTAGAAATCGGAAGTTATTGCATTTGGATGTTGTTTTTTTTTTTTTTTTTTGGGGGGGGGGGATTTTTAGATTTATTGCTTAATAAGCAATAGAAGGTTGAAATTGATTTCACGACAATACAAAAAGATATTAAAAGCTTATAGTGCATATATGTGTTGTTTAAAGAGCATATTTGATAATTAATAATAAGTTTATAATATAATTTGAAAATTTGGCAATAAAAAATAAATATAATATTATAATGTATAAATTATTTTAAGAGTTTTTACTAGCTAGGTATTATTGTATCGTATTTTTCAAATCACCAGTTGACATAAAATGTCGGACCTTTTCCGTTAATTCACTACCACTATTTTTTTTGGTTTTTCCGTTTTTTTAGATTATTATATATTATTCACTACCACTACTTTTTTTTTAGTTTTTCTAAAACTAAAGAAATTTTTCTAGTTCCTGTTCCCGACAGATCAACACGTACATTGTTACCAATTATTATTGAACATGTTGCTACAGGCACGACAATAATTACTGATGAGTGGCATTTCTACCAAAGGCTTGATCTAACTTTTCAACACATGACCGTGAATCATTCCATTAATTTTGGAGATTCTAATATTTGGCTCACACTAATACTATTGAGAGTTCATGGGACAAAATAAAATCTCGAAATAAAAAACAGTGGGGTACCTACCGACTAATGCTGAATAGCTACTTGATCGAGAACATAGAGTACGCGTAAGCGTTACGGTTCTAATAATTTATTTAAAACAATATTACAACATATTATACACTTCATGCCCCCAGAATCAAAATAATATAACAATATATAATAATCTAAAAAAAATCGGAAAACCCAAAAAAAAAAAAATAGTGGTGGTGAATTAACGGAAAAGGTCCAAAATGTCTTATTTTTATTAATAAATATTTAGTAAAAATTATAAAATATTTGCATCTATGAAAATTGTGAGTAAAAAAAAAAAAATAAGTTTATATTTTTTAAGCATATTTGAACTTTTGTATGTGTAAAAGTGCATACATATTTAGTACTTTTTAACTGCATTAAGTTCCGATTCCTATAATTATGAATATCCAATTTTAAAATATCTACATTTTTACTGTTTTTGATTATGAAATAAAAAATAGGTTGTTATAAAATTAACTAAAAAAAACCTTACGATAATTAAAATATTAAAAACTGATTTTTTTAAAAAAATGGTTATATATAAACAATATTCAAATTATATACATATAAAAAACGTTTTTGTCAAAAATTTATTTAGACAGTTAGTTAATTAAATTGATAATCACCACCTCATCCTATATACACATAATATACTTTAGGTATTAAAGTAATAATAACAATATTAAATCAGATTATAATTCATCATTATACATATTTTATAATCTAAAACAATTAATACAATAAAAAAACTCAACTATGTTATACCTATCACTAGTATTATCTTTATATATAAATAATATATAAATATATAATTGTATGACTTTTTAAATTTCGCCCTTTAATTTTTTCTCTTACTTCACTAACATTTTATAGTTATATATAAGCCATTATTCCATTATGTAGATAATTATTTTATGTCTGAATGATTTAGCCTGCATTATAATTTTTTTTTAAGAACCATGGAATCAAGGGGAAACATTTTCATTTTAATATTACAATTTGCATTACTAACCCTCGACCCAATTTTTTTTTATAAAAATCAGTTTAACGGTATTTTTTTGTTAAAAATTCTTTGTTCTTATTGTACAAATACGAGCGAAGGGAAGTTTCGTAATATTTTTTTCCTGCTTTATAAATGCGTACGTGTGTTATTCGCTTTAGATAATAGAATACTACACTATAATTATCCACTGCTGAAATGCCTACATCTGGTATTCGTCAATATATAGTTTTTAATATTTTTAAAAACATTTGTAGATAGGTACCTAGTAAAAACTATAATGAAAGTATTGATAAATTGTAAAAAAAACTACTTGTCAATTATTGATATTACGAAAACTTATTTTAATACATTATTTAGTAGATATTTTATATATTTGAACATTAATACAAAATGAAATAATATATAGGTTAGTATCAGAGATGGACTCGGTTTGAGTTAAGAGGGAGGGCTATTTAAAATTGTTACTATTAGGGCTGGGATTTTGATGTCATGTCATTTTTTTTTTATGGTGTTCCAAAACCAAAACATAGGTCCATAAGTAGAACATTTGTTTAGGGTGATATTAATTATTTAAATGTAATCTTATTTTTACATTTTTTTGATGATTTTATGGTATTTTCTTAATGTTAAAGCATTTTTTACAATTAGTTTGTACAGTGAACGTAAATTGTTGCGATCAACAAGAGACTTTTGAGTTTCGACCGACCACCAGCATATAACTCGATAAGTTATCGTTTATACCAATTTTATCATAACTAAGCCTTTCCGCTCAGATTATCACCGTTGTTATATACACGCTTATATATATATATATATATTATAAATTAGTTTTACTACCTACACAGTGCTCGAAGTGAGGGGAGGGAGGTACGAAGGGATGGCATCCCTCTACTTATTTTGTCTAGAATAACGCCCCTCTTAAGACTTGTGTTTTAAAATAAAATACCTATTATCATTTTTATATTTATATATAAGAAATTTTTTTTTATTTTTTCGGTGAAAATAATCGTTTTATAACATTCAGGCCCGGGCGCCCAGCTATTGTGCTGTTTAGTATAGACCGTTTCGCAACCATATTATCTATATCTGTATTTAGAGCTAATGATTTAATATTATTAATATCACAGAACAATAATAATATTGATGATAATAAGTAGGGATGTAGCAATATTTTGCTATTTTTGTTTTTTTTGCTACTAAATTTAAAATTATGTTATTTATTTGTTTAATTTTAAAGATTATTTATGATAAAAAATATTGTAGTGTTTTTTAGTGCATAAACAAAATGTGTATTATAAAAAAAAAATACAAAAAAATATTATAAAAGGTGTGAAGAATGTTATGATATCAGGAAATCTTAATTGTAAGGCATCCCTCCACTTATCTTGAGCTATTTCGACCACTGTATCTACATAATACACGGATGATTAATAGTAATAGTAATGGTAAAGTATTAATCGATAGTAATCGATTATTAAGCCTCGGAATGACATTTTATTAAAAATAAAAACAAACAAATTCACTATTGAAATATAATTTTTAAATTTTTTTTTGAAGTTACTTAAAATAAATTTAAAAACATTTTTTGAGTTTTTTAAGTCATTTTTGTATTTTTTAGAGCATTATAATCCTTACTCTATAGTTAATGTAAATTATAATTACATACTTTTAAACATTATTTATAGACTTATATTTGAATAATAGTTGATATAGTATTAGTATTAAATATTAAATGTTTGCTTGCGAACGTTGTGGGGAGGGAGAATCCTAGCTGGATAGTTGGGTTCGCTACTAAAACATACCTAATAGCATTGATTAAAAATAGTCAATATCTATATTCTATAATCAATCATAATAGGTATATTTATAGTGAATTAATAGTTATATATTATTATACTACTATCTAATGATTATTTAATTTGGCATTGCATTGCAGTAACTATATAAATCATTACTCATTTTGATAAATGTTTATTGAGTTTCTATTTTCAACGACTAATGTTCAATATATCGATATGTATTATAATATATTATGTTTACCTACGTTAATACTAGCTTTCATAGGTATACTCATATAACTATGGGTATGTATTCAGCCATACATGTCGTAGCATGTTATATTATACGTAATAATTCATATATAATTATAATTATGACTTTAAATATTGGAAAGGATATTTTAAGAGAAATTAAAGCAATATTATTAACATTTTCAAAAACTAAAAGAATAATACAATTGTTTGAGTACCTACCTAATATATGTAAATATAATAGTAGGCACCTAACATTATGTATTATTTCTAGGATAAACATTAAAATAATATTAATGTAAATTTGTTATAGCTGTATAAAATAAAAATATGCGTAATAATATATTAATATGAACAAATGAACAGGCTATGTATGGGTATTATTAAATTGTTTGCTAAAATTAAATTGTTAATGTAGCATCGTTACGGTGAGGCTAATCCAAGCGATGAGAACTTTTTTTAGACCTCTGACCTAGAGAATCTATTTGACTGAACTCAAGTAGTCAAACCCCCCTCTCATCCATCAAAATTGAAACGTCATTCATGCTATCATGCCTGTATGATATTGCAGTCATACACTCATACAAGTAAAACGCGGAAGTACAATGCCATTCGGCGGCGCCGTTTTCGTATTATTATTACTATTATTTATTATTAATCACGGCGGCGTCGACGCCTTATCATAAAAGCGCGACGCCGACGCACTGATGACATTGCGAACTCGCGACTGCGCGAAACAACCTCCACGTTCGAAAACGCCCCGTTCTGCCGCCACGATCGAATGTAACGAAACGTTCTGGTTTTACTACAGTTCGCAGTGCGGAATTGGACGCCCATTAAGGTGTACTATCGAAAACGGCAATGTTTTGTTTCTATTGAAACTATTATATTATTCAATAATATATATGGCACACGACGACGTGCATGTTAAACGTATTTTTTATTTTGTTGTCCGCAGCGCTACGGCTACCATCAAGGCTGTCCCTTTCTCCGCTCGTCATCCGCCGCCGCCGCCGCCGCCGAGCGCCGTTCGCCGTTCGCCGTTCGCCGTTCGCCGTTCGCCTATAATATCATAATAATACGCGATACCGCGCCGTATCATCGACATCAATGACACGCGATTTTTAGAAGTATTTTTTTTTTTTTTTTTTATCATTTACGACGGGCGACGAAAAAAAATAATAATAATAATAATACGCGACGCCGTGATAGGCACGAAACTATAGAACCGTCCGGTGGGGAGACAACAACAGTCGATGCAAAACTACCAACTATACAGTGATATTATACATTATTGTTACGGTTTACCGTTTACGACATTCATTCCGTCTCCCGTCAGAATCAGTTGTGGTGCGTCACCGCCGCCGCCTTCGTTAATTATGTGATAATCAATCGACGACGTAAAACATTCGAAGAATTTTCCCAAAGTTAGCACTGTATACCAGTGTTCCGCTTTTTGCGTATCACACACACACACACGCTCGCGATAAATTTAATAAAATATTCGGACTGTGATTAGAAAGGAAGTAGTCAGTGAGAGTTTAATTTACGACATATTAATAGATTCGTATATATATATAATTTATTTTCTTTTGTAATTATTTCATTAAATTTTTCGTTCGCTTAAATATATATATTTTTTATTTTATTTATTTTTCAATAACTATATCGTTCCTACATTAATTCCGTAACTCACATAATAATAATAAATTATATATTAATACAGTATTACATTCACGACGGACCCCGGCGGAGAAACAGCTTGTAGAAAAACCCAAAAGCACGTAAGTAAAACATTGCCTACTTTTATATTACCATCAATACCTATATGTGTTACTTTTTTACCATCTATTGACCCACTTCTTGCCACTATCTCTCAAATGATTTGGACGATCGACTTGTATGATGATCTCATTCGCGAATTTAATAAAGTTAGGTATGGGACAGAAAATCGCATTTTGGCATATGTTAAAATCGTGATTTTTTTGTATCTACTAGACCACTAAACGTTTACGCCCTAGATTTTTTTCAATTTAGAATCCATTTTTTTTTCTATTCCAACAACAAATGCTTTGTTTTTTTGTATCTTATCAGTTGTATTTGCAGTATTTTAACACATCTCATTTTTCTACTCTCGACCAACACTTCTCTCTGGGGAGATGTTTATATAATAATTAATTATTAAAAGTATAATTTTTACAACAGTGGAACAAACATTAAACAAGGTTGGTTCAACCGTCTACACGGTGGTGTTTCAATATTGTTATCAGTTGGTCAATAAAATATATTATACTATATTGCAGTATCTGAGGATCATGCAAGCAAGTTTATTTAATTAAATTATTTATAATATACCTAATACAAATATATTTCAAACAGTTGTTTTGTTTTGTCTAAACAAACTTGATACTTAATATTTATATATAGCGAACAATTCAAGCAATTATGTAGTTGTTCATTATAAATTTATAATATATAATATATCAAAAGTATAATTAAAACAAAATTAAATATCTTAATGTAATTACTTTAGATAATAATTATCCACTGGCATAGCCAGGAGTTTGCTTTGATTGGAGACACTAAAAGCATTTTTAAATTTCCCTAAAATTGAGCACAAGGAATTAAGTCATAAAAAGATATGCATTTGGTCTAATAAGGAATAAGGTTATATTAAATTTATTAACTATGCAACCAAATTTTGGGTGCTTAATTTTTTTTTGGTAAAAACAATACATAATATACATAATAGTATTTTCAAAGGTGATTCAATGTAGATAGATAGGTATAATTACAAAAATATGTCTGTACAATGTATTTACTAAGTTAAAATATCTATTGTTTTGAAAACTGTTGACTAGAAGACTTAAATCTTGTTTCAACAAGTATATATGTTGTTAAATATAATTTAGGAATAGAAAACATTTTTATTTTGTATCTCAATTTCATTTTTAAATTGCTCATTATCATTAGATCTTATATTAAGGCATAGACATACCAACCTATAATTATTCTTAATCATTTATTAAATTAATTTTAAGTTGAATTCTTATTTGGCTCTAACTATATTTATTTTTATCTAAGATATTTAAAATATTAAATATAATAGGTATTTGTTTAGTTTATTTATAAACAGTGCTAGACCTTTGGTGGGGAAACTGGAAATTTGTAATATTATCTAAAGTTTTCTTTTATAATTTATACATTAGTGATAGATTACTAAGTAGCAAACCTAATCAAAATATGCTCTGTAATGTTCATAATTTTGACATTGAAAACCATATATTTTATTGTAAAGATAGGCATCAAAAATGTTTTATTTGTATATTATTTAATTGCAAATATTTTCGAGATTATCTCCTATCGATTAATATCTCAAAATGAGTATTTATAAATATTAATTTATGAGCATTAAAAAAATTACCACACGAATTAAATTATTTGAAGTAATTGTTTTTGTTATACCTAATATTTTCTATATAAACACTAAGTATCTATAGGTATAAAAATATGTATTGTAACCAAAGCATATTAATCTTCTTTTGAAGGATATTTATAATATTATAATGATATTTGTAAGTTACGTCTCAGTTATTCCAATAAAAATTAATGTATTTTATTATTATCCCTGTGTACTATAATTCTTACATCCGACCCTGTTTATAGATAGTGCTTAATTAAATCATATTATATGCTGACTTATTTATTTAGTTGAGAATTAATTATATAAATAAAAAACCAATCATTTAGTTAATATTATTAATTAAAATAATAAAGGATGATAAGTACTTTATAATGTATAGTTGTTTATTGAAAATAATTATCTTTGAAAATTGATAATCTGCCCCAATTACCGAGTTTGGATGATTAATAAATTTTCTTAGTTAATTAATAAAAATGTACTTAGATTAAATCATTGTATTAAATTACTATTATAACTATGATTAAAAATCAATAAAATAAATCATTTTTAGTGCCTAATAACTACTGAAATATAAATAAGAAAAGATGATTTTTAAATAGAATTTAATCAGAATAAAATTATAATTTTAATACAGGTACATTGAATGAATATTGATTAAAATATTATTAAAGTTTTATTACCTATATAACATATTTTTGATACATATCTGTCTTTTTTGGCGATGTTGTTAGTTGCATTATGTTATGAAATATATAATTAATTTCTTGAACCTAGGTATATTGTTATGTTTATAATTAATAATTTAGCTTAAAAAATATTAATTAACATATTACTTAATAATAATAATTTTATAGTAAAGAGTAACAACAATACTTATCCTTTTTTATCCAGAATAATTTTATTTTGAACATTAAAATAACACTTTAGGCATTTAAAATATCTTGGGCTTTTTAGTAATGCTTGACTCTTTTGAGTCTTCACACCAGTGGTGTAGTCGTAATTTTTTACTGAGCATATGCTTTAATGGGCTTGATAGTTTAACAGCCCACACCTTCCTATATACTGTATATGTATCTAATTATTATTTTCGTATTTATGCATACTACCCTGCCTCAATTATACCTGTGTATTTGCCCCACTACACTATTGCTTGACACTAGAATAGACTAAAAAAGTTGTATAAGTACATTTTGTTTTCATTATTTACCTTGTTCAATTGTTAAATTTATCTATATTTCAAAGCTAGGCAAATTAATGATATTTTTTAACTCATTTAAGTTAAATTAAAATCTCAATTAAGTTAATAATTAAAAGTCTAATTGTCTATCAATTTAACTAAGAAGTTAACCAAAAGTTTATATTAACTTTTTAACTCAAGTTAAATTAGTGAAAATAAAGAAATAAGTTTCTCATTTTTATATCAGTAAAATTAAAATAATACATAAAATTGTTTGTGTAATTAAGACAAAGAACTATTTTTACTTTATATGTTCTAAAAAATAACAATTTTTATTTTGTTAATATATATTTATAACTTATAAAATGTGTACCACCAATTTAATTTTAGCAAATTAAGTCAATTATGATTATTATTGTTAATAATTAACAATGATTTAATTAGAACTTATATTATTATGTTTACATATCATAAGTAATTAGTTCACTGTAGAAATTAGGATTGTTATTATTATGAAAAAAGACAAATTTAGGTAAATGGTACTAAAATCTAGAGGTTTGTGTTGAACTTCTAGCTTCTAAGGAGAATGATGATATTATTTTTTGGACTATGAATAAAAAAACCACTTGGTAATCTCTTTAATATACTATATTCATTATTACAGATTATATAATTGAAATCAACTTAACTTGATTAAGTGTAAAATAAATTCTAGTTAATTAAAAGTTAATTCTTTGTACTCCTTAAATTAATATTAATAAAAATAATAACTTCTAAGTTCTAAAATATACAATACATTTTAAAATTGCAAAAATAAAATGTATTAAATATTTTGTTTTAGTATTATACTAAATTTAAACTATGAATACAGTTAACAATTTCTCTTACTGTAAAATT
The DNA here is from genome assembly GCA_014851325.1 of Pentalonia nigronervosa. Taxonomy (NCBI): domain Eukaryota; kingdom Metazoa; phylum Arthropoda; class Insecta; order Hemiptera; family Aphididae; genus Pentalonia; species Pentalonia nigronervosa. The sequence goes on from JACXSJ010003327.1 coordinate 13,380, forward strand.
CGATAAGATGTAACTAATATTACCTAAACTATAAAAGAGACTAAACAAATAATCCGCAAAGCATTAATGAAAATATATTCCAATTTTTTTTAATTACTTCAGTTATCTCTAGATAAATTATAATTTAAAAGATATTTACCTATATTGATTTGTTTTTGTTTATGGCTTCATTAAAATTGCTATTTGTTTTATATTCTTGTATTAAAAGAAACACAGTACACCCACGTTAAGGTGTACTAGAGCTAATAATATTTTAAAATAAGTATTAATTCTGTAAATATTACATATTTTACATAATTGCATTTATAATTTTCCATCACTTATTACAAATTGCAAGTTATACCTGCTATATTTATGGTGATCTATGATTTGTAATCTATAATCTTGCACAGTATTGTACAATATTGTATCACAATCTACCAGCGATTATACAATATTTTGTACTTTTAACATGCTTTCTTATAAAATCACAGTAATACATACAAATGTATTACAAGTTTGTTAGGTTGTTAACTTTAGTGACTAAAATGTAGTTTATGAATTGGTAACCTTTCATGATTTTACATGATAAGAAAAGATAATTCAGGAGTGGGGCAAACTACTGAGCACAGATTTTAATAAGCCATATTTGTATTGTTACATTAAATTTGAAAGTAATTTTAATCATTTCGTAGGGCTTAATTAAAACTACCAATTCTTAAGTTTTTCAATATTTTTTTTTTTAATTTGAATTATGTTTAGTTGAATTAATAAGAAATTCAGAATATACCTCAAATAACATCTATGAGTAGACTTAGTTTTCCAATAATATGGCATTTAAAACTATTAAAGCATAGTTTGAAAAAAAAATTAATTTCTTGCTGTGCTTCTCTGTATCAATTATACAAAATGTATGATTCAATTTTAATAATATAACATTTTTTGGTTTTATGAAACTAATTAGTAATTAAATTGTATGGATTAATACAAACAATTATTTAATAAAATACATGTAGTGAATTTATATATATTTATTATACAAACTATTTGTCAATATTATTACTATTAAATACTATTCAATTATAATTTAATAATATTTTGAAATATATTTTTATTTTTGCAGTAATAAATAAATAATGGCCAACAGAGCTGTACCGCAAAGGCCTAATGGTCAAACACCAGGAAAAATATGTCAGTTCAAGTTGGTTCTTTTAGGTGAATCATCAGTTGGAAAATCTAGTTTAGTGCTTAGATTTGTAAAAGGCCAGTTTCATGAATATCAAGAGAGTACCATTGGTGGTATGTATTTTTTAATTCCTTATTCTTATTTTAAATTTCTTTTTACTTTATTATAATAATAATAATTAATAATTTCCATACTATGGTATATTTCTTTAGCTGCTTTCCTTACACAAACAATTCATTTAAATGACGTAGCTGTAAAATTTGAAATTTGGGATACAGCTGGTCAAGAGCGTTACCATAGTTTAGCACCAATGTACTATAGAGGTGCTCAAGCAGCTATTGTAGTCTATGATATTACTAATCAAGTAATAATATATTTATTCCTTTTTAAAACTAGATATTTTTAACGTATTAATAAATACAATTTTTCTTTACAAAGGATACCTTTGAAAGAGCTAAAAATTGGGTGAAAGAACTCCAAAGACAAGCAACTCCCGGCATTGTAATAGCCTTAGCTGGAAACAAATTAGATTTAAATACTATGAGAAGTGTTCAGACTGATGAATCACAAACGTATGCCTATGAAAATGGACTGCTGTTTATGGAAACATCAGCAAAAACAAGTGCTAATGTGACTGAAATTTTTAAGGCAATTGGTTCGTAATTAAAAACAAAAATGTGCCAAAATTTTATTTTATTTTTATAATTAAATTGATTTAGCTGAAAAACTTCCTAAGAATGAAACAACTAATACAGCAGGACAGGGCCGACGTCTTGTTGAATCTGAAGGAGCTAATAAGAGCCTTAGCAGCTGTTGTAAGTGATACAATAAAACAAGTCAGTTTTCGTATGGATTATTGACATTTAATCATCTAATAAACTATATAGCTTTGTAAAATTATTAAGCCTCAGAATTATATTTATCAATTTGCATTTAATATATGTATCAATATATTATCTAATAATATATACAAAATATTTTGTTTATTTCCATTATGCTTCTGTATGCATAATGTGAGTGTATTGAGCCATCAAAATATCAATATTGGCAAATGATTGTCATGTTCAATAATAGTTAATACTTTTTTTCATTCATTCAACCTTTTTTTATTAGCAGTTACATATTGTTTGTATTTAAGATTTTTTTTTACTCAATCAAGTTTTTACCATAAATTTTAAAGCAAATAAGATATTTTACCATAGCAAGTCAAATAGATTTTAAATCTAATTAATAATTATAAAAATATAAAAAAATATATTTCAATTAAATATTTTTCCAATTAATTATTGAAAATAAATTAGTAGTTTAATACAAAAACTATTGTACCTACAGCCTATCACTATCATAGACCACTGCCAAAGTGATAAGAAATTTAACCATTTTGTTTTGTGATGTTTTACCTGAACCGCAATTATAATGGTGAAATCCATATGTTGTTAATATCGGTTACATTGTTTATTTATTCCTAAACATTTACGATAATTGTGATTAGTAAGTTTTTGGTGAATCTGGCCCTCAATTCAATTTTATTTATAGAATAATATAACTTGTATGTACTCTGTGTTACTAAAATTTAATCACATTTTATATTATATATATATTATTTTAAAACTATTAAAATCTTATCTTTTAAGTGTGTATATATATATATATATATATATACATTTACTAGCTATTTGTTTAATGGTATCTAATGATTTTATTGTTATACATTTTATCCAAAATTATTAGAGTTATGTAATTTACTATGTATATTTCTTAATTTTAGTTGCAGTTTAGTAACTAGGTTTGTGTAAATGGTGGAAGAATATAAAACAAATACTGTATTTTATCATTACAAAATCATATTTATTTCATTTCAATTTATTATTTTGTTTATTATTATTATTATTATTATTATTATTATTATTACTTTTTTTTTTTAAATTGCTTTGTTGCTTTGATAAATTATTTTATTTTAATTATGGTGGTATTTAGAAAAATTTATGTATAAAAAAAATTCCATTATATATATAATTACAATATATAAATTTATATTAAACTTAAAATATGTATGTATAAAAAATAATAATAATAATAATAATATGAATAACAGATACAATTGAAACGTATTGACCAATGAAATTAATGTATATTTTTTTAATCAAAGTACTACCCAATAAGTAGTTTTATTTTATTTATTAAATGCGCGAAATATTATTATTATTATTATTATTATTTCTATAATATATATTTATTTTGTAACTTAAATTAACAAACCATATTATTATAATCGCATTAATGTATTTTTAGTTTATTTTTGTGTTTACCAAATTAAACTGTAACAACTGTATCTATTTTAATAACTATGTTGATGTCCATCAGTAATGATAACTATATTATAAATAAACAGTAGTATAAAATACCACTAAAATGTATATATGATACAAAATTAATTAGTAATGTAATGATATATATATATAATATAAAACATGAACATAGTAAAATAAATAAAGTTGAGTTACATAATAATAACTAATAGGCAATAGTTTTGCATGCCAAGCACATTAAGTTCAAAATGATGTCTTTGTAATAGTAACTTAGCTTATAAACAAAAAATATATATAAAAATGTTATAATTTCTCATTTTGTATGGCATTATGTCATTTGCCTTTCAGATAAATATAATATGAACTTATGCGATATTGGTTATGGACCTATCGTAAAGACCACATGGGCTTAAATGAAAAATGGTTATGGTTGTTGACATTTTTGATATTTGCAATGAAACCACAGATATTTAACTAAAAACTGTTTTCTGTTTGTGTACGCAGTAATTGCACAATATATAGTAAAGTGCTTAGATTTTTGAAATTTATGTATGAAATAGGAAAGAGTAGTTTATTTTATTAAACCATAATCACTTTAAATCAATATATGTGACAAAATTACAAAAAAAAAAAAAATAATAATAATAATAATCAACATGTACCCCAATGTATTCTATTAAAATATTTTAATTTATTTATTTTGTATAAAACTTATTTAAAATTGTTAAAAATGTAAAAATAAAAATATTAGCAAAAAATTAATTTTAATTTGTTCTTTTAATGCTCCTTGTGAGTTGTAAATCCTTCACTAGTCATAACTCATTAGTTATAATAACTAAGGTTTTATTTATTTCAAAATATTTTTGAAAAAAATAATTTCTGTTATTCAGTTTTAAAACAAAATTTTACTGCAAGTTGTGTTTACAGAATGAAAATAACATAAATTTTATTTGATCTGTATTATTTATATTCTAAAAACCTATATCTGTGTCGAGTAGTAAAAACAGGTGCATGTACTAGATTCTAGACACTATCTATGGGATATTTCCTACATTTTAAGACCTACTGGAACAATTAAAATGAATGCATTTTCTTTAGATGTTGGATGAGAGTCAAGTTTTAGATTTTTAACTATAATATGAAGGTATACACAATATTTTGTACTTATATTATGAAGGTACAAAAAAATATTTTTGACCTAATTCAAAATTCTATTGTGACTAGTTACTGCGGATTACTGGGTATTATTCATGAATTTCTAAGATTGTAAGTTAATTAGCAATGTGTTATCATTTGTAAGAATTTAGGTATATTTTTAGTTACCTATCAATCATATTAAAATTGTACAAATTACAATGATGTTAGATTATTTTTTTCTTATATCATAATAGTTCTGGTTGAAAGAGTGATAAAATAATCTTATTGGTCCTTATTGATTTATATTATAATTAATTTTAAATATTAATATTAATATATTAATATAAATTTATTAATATTATTTATATTATATTATATTTATATTTGAAAACAATATTAAAATAGTTGTAGGATGACCAAATGGGTAGGTATATTATGAGAGAAAGGATACTATAATAACCATACTATGCCACTATACATATATTTTAATTAGTGGTTTCTGATGGGTTTTTTCATAAATTCAGCTTGAGTGAAATTCTTAAGACACTTATTTGTTACACTTGATGATATCAAATTATGGTAACATTTACTGGCATAACTGGGTAAAAATATTAAGGAGAGAACAAATCATTTCTTCCCTTAAACTAAAATTATAAAAGAAAAAAAACAGTTGTTTATTTTTATACAAGTCTTAAAATACATTTTATGTCTTTGAAACAAATTGTAAATGTGATGTTAATCTTGTAATCAGTAATTCATGATATAATATTATTGGATTATTTTGGTAATCTAAATATTGCGATAACATTGACAATATATTATTTTACAACAGGAAATACTTGAAATAAATGTACTTAATGTAATAATTTGAGGAAAAATATATTTGTATCTTACAAATGTACCTATGTTAAAAACTTAATTATTTTTTCTGTATTTTAGAAAATTTAAAGATTTCTACTATTGGCATATCTTGGGGGCAAATGATACCTTTGTCTCCTAAAATTTCAGGAGAGCAAGTGTCCCCACAATAATATCATTGGTAACTATGATAAACTCGTAAATACTAAATAGGTACCTACATAATATAAATTGAATTACCTAAAAGCAGTGGCGCCAAGATCAGTTAAAAAAGGTAGTCCAATTCAGAATTATTTTAACTGTGGCTCACCGTCATTATTCAAAAACTTTGAAAAACGCTTATAATTACTCAACTCTTCTCTAATCGTTAATGAAGTTTCCCATTCTCAAAGCTGTATGCAATTCAGAAAAACACAATTGAAATGGCATTTTAAGTTAATATCGATTTAATATGGTATAAAATCCATCAAAGAAAATAAAATGAAAAACTTACATAAAGTAAACTTTTCCTGAGAAAATTAATTACGTGACAAGAAATATTTTGAGTATAATAATGTTAATTTTGTATACTGAATGGCATAACAGAAATACCTATACAGCTGTTATATAATATAATTCTAAAATGTTCAGCATAAATGTATAGTACCAACGTATATATAACTTGAACTTAAAAAAATGAAATAATATAATTACAATTTTGAATAAAGCCTGTCTGAATTTAATTAATTTATATCAAGTTACCCTCGATGTTTAAAAAAATGTAAATTAAAACAAAACAATGTTGTAATATTTCTATAGACTATAATATTATTTGCATTAAATTGATACTGACATTGTGGTAGGTATATTATTAAGTTGAAAACAAATAACCTAAATATTAAAAAGGTCAGTAAGTGGGTATTACTCTGCTTGTATAGTGAATGTCAAATGGGATCAATGGTTTGAATTTTTTAAATTCATAATTTAATTTTAATAATATAAAATCATTGTATACGAAAAACGATTCTGAATGAAGACTGTTTGTCTACATAACTAAGTGTATTTTATGATATTGCTATTAAAATAATAAATTTTACTATTAATAACACAGTAGGTTGAATTAACTTTTGCAGAAAACATTGCATTAGAAAATGTAATTAACTGTATAAAATATACATAACGTATAATAAACTTAATGTATAATATACTTTAAAAGTTTCAAGCACCCATGAAAAATATTTTTAAATTACATTGAAATAACTAACATCGTTATTCTTTATTTAAATATCAAATTTCGTCCAAATTTAAAGTTAAAATATCTATAACAAATTATTATTTTTTTTATATTTTTTTTGATTTTTGGTTTCACAATTAAATATTTACGAAAAACCTTATTTTACATTTTCAATCCTTAGCTATAAAAAGTGATCATTTTATACATTTTTAACTACAAAATAATTTGCAAACATTCGAGATTTTGATGAATTTGATCAAATTTTGAACTCTAAATGTTTATAAAAAAAAGTGCATTTGCATCTTAAATATTTTTAAAATTGCATTTAAAAAAATTTACGAGAAACCTTGTTTTAAATTTTTATTTTAGTTATAAAAACTGAACATTTTATGAATTTTTAACTATAAAACAATTTACAAATATTCGATAATGAATTTCAGTCAACATTTAAAGTTTAAATGCTTATAAAAAACTATAATGCCTATGCATTTTTAATATTTTTTGTCTGCCAATATAACAACTAATGAGGAACCTTGTATTAAATTTTCATATATGACCCAATAAAAATATTTTTATCGATAATTATAGAAAAAAATTTAAAAAAACTAAGAATTTCTTAGGCCTACAATAACCTCAAAATATTTTTATTTTTTTTTTTTTTATAGAAAATGATAATCTAAATATTTTGTAAAAGCTTCAAACATCTTCAATTATTCCTTTTTGAATTACATCAATATAAGAAAATCATTCCCGGAGAAAACGAGTGAATATCCAATGTCTAATTTCAAATATTCATAAAAATTAGTTTGATTTTCCGGTAAATCTTTTTCTAGAAAAGTAAAAAAACTTATAGGGAATTTTTTGTTGAATTTTCAAATTTAGATTTAAATGGAATTTTTTTTAATGAATTTTCCAATAAAATAAAAATTCAAACTTTTGTAATTTTTACATATTTTGTTGAAATTTTAACTTTAAACGCTTATAGAAACCTATTAAAGACTTAAGCTCAACTTTTTTTTTCATCTTCGCTTACAACTATCTAAGTGTCAATTTTTTTAAAAACAGGTAATATGCTTAGGACATATTACTGATGAAGGGATCTAATTCGATCCGATGCATACAAAACTATCCAGTCCCTAGAAATACAACAGAAATCAAACAGTTCTTGGGGCTGTCTGGCTATTATAGAAGATTCATCGAAGGGTACGGTCAAATGACAAAATCACTAACAGCACTTTTAATAAAAGATGTATCGTTTGAATGGTTGAGTGAATACCAAATGGCTTTTGATACACTCGAACGAAAACTCGTAGAAGCACCAATACTGCAATACCCTGATTTTGAAAAAACATTTATCCTAACTACGGATGCCAGTCAATTCGCAATTGAAAGTATTTTATCACAGGGTACACCAGGGTTAGATCGACCCATTGCATTTGCGTCTAGAATTCTTAATAAAGTCGAACAAGCATATAGTACGACCGAAAAAGAATTGTTAAGCATAGTCTGAGCAGTAAAAAATTTTAAACCTTATCTACTTGGTCAACAATTTAAAATCTACACAGACCACGTGCCATTAACTAGGTTGTTCAATGCAAAATATCTGGTTTCGAGACTTCTGCGCTGTAGATTAAAATTAGCCGAATATCAATACGAAGTCAATTACAAAACTGGAAGGTCCAATACCAACACCGACGCACGAAGTCGAATAATGGAAGTTATAGTGGTACACACAAAGTCACAACAACGATCGGCACTTCCAACTGTAAAACACTACCACGAATATATATCGAATAGCGAATGTCAAAACTATCTAAATTCACGAGTTCAAGAAGTAACCGGAGACCTTTTCGCTATCTCAGAAGAATTCCACTTACTACACAGTGTGTCTGCTAATATAAAGTTGAATCATGGCATCGCCCTGGAATTTCAAAGGAAATTCAGACACTTGCAGCATTTAAAACTCCAACGTCCAAAGAAAACTGAAGTAGCCTATTTTTAATTTAGATCGCTATACATCATTAACTTAGTTACAAAAAACAAATTATGGCAAAAACCAACTTTGGAAAACATGTATATTTCCTTGCGGAACCTCCGATTTTTTTGTTACGAATTTGAGATTCAGAATCTAGCTACGCCCAGGATCGATTGTGGATTAGACTAATTAAATTTGTTTACAGTGCTTCGAATGATTAAATACATATTTCAAAGCTTAGAAATTAATAAACGGATATTTTTGAAACAAAGCTTTGTTGAACTAGATAAACAGCAAATCATAAGCGAACATCATACGGCATTGTTTGGCGGACACCGTGGAATTAAGCGAATTTAGAAACCGTTTTATTTGGAGGGGGTAAGTCAGGATGTCGCTGATTTCGTTAATAAATACTCATCCTGTCAAAGGAATAAAACATCATCCCATAACACCAAGCAACCTATTACCTATGGTAGTCAGTACCACCGCATTTGGGTCTAGGTCGTGAACAATTATTAAAACTATCGCTGAATACAGACGTACAAATACGGTTTCATCTCCCAACAAAAAGCGTATTAAGTCGTCTCTCTTCGACAAAATTGATGATCTAGATCGCAATGGATTACGGCAAAAAGTTCTTTCATTTTGTTTGCGTCGTGAACAACCTACGATCGACAAAATATTAATTGCAGTGAACGAAGATCCATCGCTTCCTAATTTCAAACGTACTACTTTGTACAGTACCATCAAGAAATTGGATTTCGTGTTCAAAAAAAAAAAAAATGTGCTATTTTTTTATTTTTTTTTTTTTGCTTCTTTATATTTTTTTTATGACTGACTCTATTTTAAATTTCTGTTTATCTTTTTATGTTTTGTAATAAATAATTATAATGTTTAAATTTGTTTTTATATTTTACGTTTGTATGTAATATACCTGGTAATAACTCGAAAAAAATTTTGTTTAAAAAAATTGTTTTATAATAATAAAAAAAATGTTGTATGCTGCGCTGACTTACAGTAAATACGGCCCAACGCAGCACCGTGCCGGTTCCGCACTGCATGCAACAAAATAAGAAAATACATTTTAAGTTATTTGTTCGCGTCACTGGTCAACAATATAATGATACGAAGCTCTTGTTGGCGACGATGTCAAAGCTCGGTAGGCTTAGTGAGGCCACGCCCATGTGCAATAGTCGGCCGCCGTCTACGTTTCTTATTTTGAGCGGACTTTAAGTTTATACACTAATTGCAAGAGCATCGAACCAATTCAGCGAAGGACATCCTCTAAACTATGTGAAGTTGAGATGCTAAAAAATCCACAATTCCTTCCGACTTCATGCAGAAGTAAATATATAAAACTTTATGTAAGCATTTGAAACCAATTATTTAAAACTGATTCTTGGATTTTACACGTTCCGAATTTGTAAAAACCCTCAGAAAATATTCGAATTTAACATAAAAGGCATTGGCCGATTTAATATCGCTTCTTCTTGTACAATACACACAGCTATGGCAATATTGTCACCTATTTTAAACACATTTATTAATCACACTTAAGATTTAGTACTGGAAAATCCATTATTTAACATCAGTAATAATAAAGAACTAGATATAGAAGATGTTAATTCCCAGACACTTAATCATTTTAGTTTATAAAAAAATCTCCGTCAAGCCATACGCAAATCTACAAAGGAACGAAAACCTAATAATAAAACAACAGAAAACATATTAATAGCTCCAATAGAATATCATATTATTGTAGAATATTTGTGTATTTTAATAATAGTAATAGTAATTGTATTTTTAATTGCTAAATCAATGAAACAAAAAACCTATGTCTATAAGCCAAAAATAGCGGAAATCAAATGCTCATCTACATATTATAGTCTTTTTTGGTATGATAAATCGCAGGGTCTGCTCCAGTTTGGCCCTGGGAGTATGTTATGTGTAAGCATTATATACAGTTATATTAGAGTATATTTTTGTAATAAGATATGTACACTGGCGTATGTGACTATGGGACCGGACGCCTGGGCTGGAATCTGCTGATCCAGCAATTCCCACCCTGGCTGTTGGACATAGAAGCTCATGGTCACAACATGGACGACAGTCGTTAAGATAGACGCATTCGAGCAGAACCTCTTTTTGTTATACAGAAAATCTATGTAATAAGGCAATAGCAATAATTGTTGGAATATAGTAATTTGTAGTTTACGTAGTAGTAAATATATCTTTTAATGATTCAAGAATAAGTATTTGTGCGTATAATTCATCAAAACACGTCCTAACTCTCCTTTAACCAAGGATAACGTGCCGGTACACATTAATAGAATTTGTATGTGAACATTTTTTGCTAGGGAGTACACAAATATTCTTATAAGAGATCCTGATAGAAGGTAGTTCAAGAAGCTCTTGAAAAAATAATTTATTAAGTGAGGATACTAAAAGGTAATACGGTTTAGAAAATATATTTGGATCAAATGATTAAGTCAAGAGACTTTTAGAAAAATTCTAGGAAGAGTTAAATTTCAAAAGTCTTGATAAAGAGTTAAATTATGAAAATAAACAATTTGACTTTGATAATTAATTAATGAGTGAAAAAGCTAATAAGACTACAGTTAATTTGGATACAAAGTTAATGTCCAATGAAGGAGAAAAAGGAAAGTTTGAGGTAGAACCGTTGAATTTTGAGGAATTTATAGAAACACCTGTGAGTTATTAGAGTTAGGTAAATGTAAAAATGGAACTAGTCTAAGAGAACAAATCAAAAAGGTAGTTAAGTAAAATTTATAATAATGTTAACTTCTCCATGGAAATTAACGACATAAATCAAATCGTCGGACCAGGAATCGAACCGAGTGTTTTGCTTGCCGGGCGATTACTCAACTACTGAACTATCCGACTGCATAGACCCTCGACGTTATTTAGCCCAGTTAACGGCGTTTACAATAATATGTATCATAACTAGGACGCGGATTTTTATGTAATAAAAAAGTCAAAATATGTAAATATTTATGTTGTTATTTTTGCCAAAATATGTATTAAAAATCATGAAATATTTAACAACAAAAAATTAATTTTATTAATATTATTAATTAATTTTTAATCATCTAAAAAAAGTAATAAAGATATAGAATTCTGTTACATAACATATTTTTTTTTTGTACTTTAATTTATTCATCTTCATTTCAGTCGTCTTCGAAACAGTTTGAAACAATGTACATTTGGAGATTTTCAAATTTAAATGTGCGGCGGTTAGGTTTTAAAATTGATTTGTATCTGGTGAAAGAGCGTTCCACGTCAACTGAGGTTAATGGGGCATATTTCATATTTGAGGGCTCTAGTTTCAAAGTGTACATTCTCCATGTTTCATGAAAACTGAGATAAATATCATTGCGTATTCAATTGTCAGCGCTGAATTCGAATAACTCACTATTTTTGAGCAAAAGGGTCTATCTCCAGTGTATTTTAAGATTGAAAATTGCATTTAGTTTCAAAAAGTACAATCTCCTTTAATAAGTTTGTTTCAAAACGTACAATCTCACTATTGCCGAGCAAAATGGTCATTCTCCAGTGTATATTTAAACTTGCTATAACTTTTAGTTACAATACGTACAATATCTAATCAAATATTATTTTTCACGAGTTTTACTATAAAAATAGATTTATAAATACATTGTACATCGTTTGCACGCGTTTTCGCTTATCGATAA
>JACXSJ010003328.1:8013-25838 GCA_014851325.1 Pentalonia nigronervosa
GGGGGGGGGGGGGGGAAAGGGTCAAAAGTAAAAAATTTCTAATGATTTTCAAACATGTTAGAAAAAAACAAAAAAAAAATTAAGAGAAAAATAGGAATTTTTATATGAAGCCAATTTTTGACATAATCAATTTTGTTTTTTGGTGTTATTAAATGTTTATATTATCATTTTTTATACACCATACAATTTTCAATATATTTTAACTCTTTTTAAGCTGTTTATAGGCATAAGAAATTTTCAGTAAATTTTTTTTTATTATTATTGTAGATAACAATTATTTTGCTTGGTCAAAAAATTTGAAAATTTAATACTAGGTTCCTCATAACTTGTTGGTAATGAAAATTAAAAAAAAAGTTGAGTGTAAGTCTACAATAGTTTTTTTTACGTTTCAACAAATGTCTTAAGTAAGAATTTCGACAAAATCACGGAAATTTGAAGTTTTTTTTTAATTTAGAATTTCATAAGAATTTTTATGTTTGAATTAAATATTTGAAAATTTAATCTTCAAGACTTTCCATAAGTTTTTCTACCTTTCACAAAAAAAAAAGTTTATCAGAAAGTCAAGCTAATTTTTTATGAGAATTTGAAATTAGACATTGAATATATTTACCCTTAAACTACCGATTTCTCAGTAGAGAGTGAATTACTTTGTTGTAATTTGAAACGAATAAATTTTGACAATTGAGATTTTTACCGAATGTCAATATTATCATTTTTTATACACCATAAAATTTAAAAAATATTTTGACTGTTTTCAAGCTATTTATAAGCATAAGATATTTTCGATTTATTTTAGTTTTTTTTCGAGAAATTTTGATAAAAATATTTTTGTTGGGTCAAAAAGCTTGAAAATTTAATACAAGGTTCCTTATAAGTTGTTATAATAGCAGTTCAAAATTATTTAATATTTCGTTGTAATTTTAAAATATGTTTCGTGGGTATTTGAAACGTTTAACGTATATTATTATACTTTATACACGCAATGAAATTTTCAAATGCAATATTTTTGGCAAAAATAAATTCAACCTATTGTATTATTAATAGTAAAATTAATTACTTTAACAACATTAATATCATAAAATATCCTTATTAATGTAGGCTGACAAACTGTCTTCGCTCGGAATCGTTTTTCGTACTTATACAATGATTTTATATCATTGAATTCAAATTTAACACATCTATTACAGTGACTCACTCGTCATCTACTGTACCTACTCTTCGATCTTTTTAATTATTGAACTTAAAATCTGTCAACATATACCTACACGTTAATCATTTTTTTATTTTTTTTGTTAGTATTAAAATTTAATTCATCTATTTTTCTAATAATACTTTTTATTTTAATTTTAAATTTCGATATTGTAGGTATACTCTATTTTTTTTAATACGCATTTTATATGTGTATAATATTTAATAATAATGATGACATCAATGCACTATAGTATAAGTCTATAATGTATTAAAATATACAGAGTACTCATTATTTCCAAAAGTAATAACTTTTCACTGACATTTAATCTTAATAAAATAAAAAATGAAAGTACATGCATTTCTAATTTTTTATATTACTTTTATTTTCTTTCTTATATTTATTAGGTACTACTAATACTTACTATTAGATTGATATTCAATATTTAAATATCAACTTTTTGTTGCTAGAAAGTATTTTGCTTCAGGTTTTAGTTTTGGTTTTATAGCAACAAACAATCATAGTTGTAAAAATAAATAAAAGCAATGCGTATAAAATGTTAGAATTACCTGTACTTATTTAAAATTTTCCAAAATTCGAAAATAAGTTATCTCATTAAAATAACAAGTATTAAGATTTTGTATATAAAAAAAAAATCACTCTGTATATTTTATCCATAATAGTTGATTACTGTGTTGCGTCGAAAGCAGATATGTGTTTAATCTCAAGGGACGTAGGCGTAACAGTATAAAAAAATTAAATATTAAACAATATAAAAAATAATAGAGGATCTAATTATTTCGTATTTTCGTAATATTACTGTAGTCTGTTTATGCCAATATATTTTCAATCATATTACAGGTAGGTTTATCCTCATTAACTTACCTGCAATTTATTTATAGGTATCGCCATTATGTATAATCAATGGTATCAAACACCATGAAATAAAAATAAATAATCATTGATCAATTACATTACATTTTTAAATTTTATATTTTTATCCATACTTTAGGTTTTTTAATGTATTAGATCACAATTTAAAAAAAAAAGGGGGAAGTTTTATTGAATTTGTCATTGAAATTACTAACTAAATGGATACTGTATTAAATTTAAATTCAAACCTAAAATGTTAATATTAATGTTTAATCATTGTATACAATGAAAAACTATTCTGAGTGAAGATGGTCTGTTAACTTATATTTCCTTCGATAGTTTATTAATTATTGCAGGTATATTTATGTTGTCATTAGTAGTTTATTTTCTTATTACTGTAGGTTGAAATAATTTTTCCAAAAAACATTTTGGTATAAATAGCATAAAATTAATTTAAATCTTTAAAAATTTAATTAGGTATATAAATTAATAATATAATATATAAATATGTAATGAGGAAGATCCTACGAATAATATTTTTTGAATTACAACAAAATAACTGCATCATATTTTTGACACACCTCGAATGTCGGCACTTGTCATTTCCAGTCGGCATTTCACAGAAATTTTCGAGTTAAAATTTCTTTATTTTTCAAGTTTTTCCGTGAATTATTGTAATGACTAATGAATCGACACTGTTGTTAGATATATTTTTACTATGCATTATATAAAAACCAGGAAATAAGATATAGCTGTCCAAGTCCACTAAAAAAAAAAAAACAAAAATGAAAATAGGTTTAACTATAAGTATTATAGTAATCACTAATTATTATCGGTTTTATCGCATAATGTATCGAGTATCGAGTATGACACAGTGCAGTTGTCGAGAGTCGAGTACATTGGCATATTCAGTAGACATTCTTTATCAAACCATTGCTTTTTCTTAATTGAGTTTTCAACCTGAACGTTTACAACGGTTTCTGTTACATTATTTTTATACTCGACTATAATCATTCAATATCAGTTAGTTTTGGCTATATCGGTTCTGACTTCTGCTGATTCTTTCAGTGATTCTGGTTCGGTAAGCATGCATAATATTCTGCTGGGTCTTTGGTTTTTTTTCAGAGTTCAACATTCTTGTTTTCCGTTTTTGATGAGATTTTTCCATTGAGCTGGGAGTTAGTAAGTAATGATCTGTGTCACCATCTGCTTTTCCAATAAACGTTTATAAATAAATATTGGGATGATGTATTTTCGATATTACATTTTTAAACTTTCTGACTAAGCAAGAAACTTTTAATCGACATTTCAGGAAGAAAACACTAAGTAACATCGAAAATGGCAAATGTCTAAAATAGCACAAAAAGTATCAAACGATTTTGTGAATATTTCAAATATCTACAATTACTTGTTTTTGAGTTAAACCAAAAAAAAAAAAACAAGAAATTCCCGTTTTTCTAATTTTTTAACAGACATCACCCTCAAAGTTGAAAATCGAATTATTTTTCTACTACTTTTCATATAAATAAACACACCAACAATTCTATTTATAATAATAATAAATAAAAACACACATTATTGTAAAATCAATGCATTTATAATTCATTGCTCCTCTCTGAATCGAAAATGATATTATTTATTATTTTCTGACGTTAAACATGATTGTGATAAATAATTACAAAAGTGATAATTTTAATATTATTTTCATTTCCTGCAAATTCGATATAATAAGTAAAATTTACTTGAACGAAATAAACAATTCTGGGAGGCTAATTTTCACACCGGAGGGCCAAACCTCCCTTAGATATGCCTATGATGATATCCACGCGTGACTCTGCTATTTTTGTAATGTTTTTCCGTTCAAAGACCACTGTCCTTCACATCGACTTCAATAAAGATGTAATGAAATATTTTAAATTACGTATGTTTATATTATAGTTTATAATGCTATGGTTTATATAATATAATGTTATCGTATTATTCAGTATACTTTATTATTAGATATATTTGAATATTTTTATTAAATTTGGACATAAAATATTATGTAGTACTAGCCTATTTTTCAAATCTCCGTTCGACTCCCCCTCCACCCCGTCAACCATTATTTAGGTGGTTTTTAACCTACCCTTGCAGAACTCCAGTAGATAAGTAATAAATGTATCCATCTATAATGACCACGATACTCTGATATTTATAAAATATTAAAATGTACAATCTTAATATGATGAAATGAGTTACCTAGTAAGAAAATACGCACATTCTGTTTATGTAATTACGTGTGGTAAATTATAGTGCGCCAATCACACACGTCCATAATGCAGATAAAACGTACCTACAATCTACATTATGCACACGTCATAATACACACGTCTCACAGGCCACAGCGGCACAAAATACAAATCTGTTATCATCACAATCATCAATTCAGCATTTCCGTGTGTTGTGTTTAGTGTTATGTTTCACTACGCCGTCGTTGTCGAAGAACCAAGAGCGCTGAAAAAGCCCGTAAGACATCGATTGTGTTATTTTTTTTTTCTCATCGATTGTTCCGTATCACGGTTGTTCGATACATCGTTGCAAATAATACAATACTATGCCATTTGTCAATATCGATAATTGACAATTGTCATTTACGAGTTACGATTTGATGACACAATAATATTATTGTATTTAGCTTTTTGTCGTTTTTATATATATTTTTTTTATCTTGTTCGCCGCGATTGCCGATGATTTCGCTCAGGCCGCACAATCGTAACCAGTACGAGCATCGAATACGTCATGAAAGCGTGGGGGCGCGGAATCGATGTCGCGTACTACAATCAACTACTACTACACACTGTCTACAAGGGCACATGGCACGATCTAGTGACTACTGTCTAGTATCTACAAACGTCTGTGTACGACCATGCTATCGTGTGTTGGCGGCGGAATGTATTTTTCATTTAGCGCCGCGAGCAGCAGGCAGGCGGCCAGCCCCCATCGGCCGACCACCAAGAAATCAATACTTTCCATCGACGCCTAGCGCGACGGTGTCGCGTACGTTTCGAGAGGCGTTCTCGTCGTACACCGTCGTCCTAATAATAAAACAAATTGTCGAGTCAAGTCTTGTAAGTTCGTCAAGTCAATATTCTGATAAAATATGTGAACCAGCTGTTGTGGTGGCTTTATAATATTGTGTTTTTTTTTTCCGTTTTATATGCTTGTCCATAACCATGTATAGTGATCAATAATCCGTGACACCGCTTTACTGTTTTCCATATTGTTATACGACCACCATAATATTTTTGCATTGTATCATTGCTTGTTTGTTTTTTTTTTTTGTTTTTGGTTTTTTTTTATATTTTTTTTTGTTTTTTTGTTTATAGTCCGAAACCGAGATACCTACTTACCACCCATGTATGTTTGAGTAAACGATATAAGTCGGGTTGAGGAGGCTCGGAACAATGTCCGCCAAACAGACGCCGTCAATCATCGGCAAAATTTATAGAGCATACGAAAAGCCATCCAACCAAAGTCATTGCGTTATTCTGGAAAATCGTATGCAAGCTGAAGTGTTGTTGTTTGAAAACAACACTCTGTCCACGGCCACGGTCAATGAATTCGACACGTTCAAACGACAGTGTGTGAAATTAGTAGACGCCTACGGATGCCTTGGCGTTTTAAATGTAAACATTGACAATAAAGTAGTACTGTTTTTGGTGTTGGTGACTGGCTGCCAGTCGGTTGGCAAGATATCTGATGCAGAAATATTTAAAGTCACGCAGACAACTTTCATTTCATTACGTAAGCAACAGAGCGATGACTGTGCATCCGAAGTACGGAAGCTTTTAAATAGCGGTAGTTTTTATTTTTCGAGGTATGTGTCACAAGATGTTCGTTTTGATTTGACTTTGTGCGCCCAGAGACAATGGAATAACTGCGTTCCCGATAAACGTTTCTTTTGGAACCGCAATTTACACGTTTATTTCATTCACTTTGGAATTAATACCTCACAATGGTTAATGAAAATTGTTTGTGGCAGTATCGAGATAAAAACTGTTTATGCAAGACACAAGCAAGCCAGAATCGCTATAATATCAAGATTGAGTTGTAGAAGAGCTGGAACTAGGTTCAATGTACGTGGTTGTAACGATGACGGTTATGTTGCAAATTTTGTTGAAACCGAACAAGTAATCTACTTGGATGATGAGGTAACTTCTTTTGTCCAAATAAGAGGTAGTGTACCACTTTTTTGGGAACAACCAGGAATGAATGTTGGAGCACATAAAGTAAAACTGTCAAGAAGCATAGAATCTTCAGCGGACGTTTATGAGAAACACGTTAAGTCATTAACAGATTGTTATGGTAATATAATTTTCATTAATTTGTTAGGTGGAGCAAATTCAAACAGTAAAGAAAATGAATCTGCTTTGAGTTATGCGTTTGAACAAAAACATTCCACTTCAGCATTTTCTTTCATACCATTTGTTGCATTTGATTATCATCAAGAGTTTAAAAGTAATGGTGATAAGAGTTTACAAAAGTTGAAAAACTCAGTTAATCCATATTTAGATTCATTTGGTTTGTTTTATGCAAAAGGTAGCTCTGTTGTAAAACACCAAACGGGTACCATGAGAATAAACTGTACCGATTGCCTTGATCGTACAAACTGTATTCAAAAATTTTTTGCTCTGGATATATTGGCCAAACAATTGGAATTTCTTTGTCAAAATGAAACTGACCAAATAATATCAAGATTTGAAGAAGTATTTCAACAGCTTTGGGTGAACAATGGCAATGAAATAAGTAGAATATACGCTGGTACTGGTGCAATACAAGGTGGATCTAAATTATTGGACGGTGCTCGATCTGCAGCCAGAACTATTCAAAATAATCTTTTAGATTCTAGTAAACAAGAAGGATTTGATATATTATTATCAGGTAATGCCTTTAATAATGAATTGTTAGCAAAAGCTAAAACATTACTTCCTTATAACACTTGGCAATGTCATCCAGATTTAGCAGAAGAAATGTGCAAAAAATATAAATCCTATACTTACAAAAGTAATTTAAGAATTTCTGTTGCTACATACAATGTAAATGGAGGTAAACATTTTTTGAATTTTGATTCTAATAACTTGGAATCATTATCAAAATGGCTTTTGGATCCCTATAAAGTCTCCTTATTTGATCCATCAAAAAAGTTCTTCCTAAATGATAATAATAATCTTCCTGATATTTATGCAATTGGATTTGAAGAAATTGTTGATTTAAATGCCAGCAATATCATGGCTGCTAGTTCAAATAATGCAGACTCCTGGAATAAAAGTCTTAAAAACATTTTGTCTTCTAAAAGGGATTATGTCCTACTTACTAGTACACAGCTAGTTGGTGTTTGCCTGTTTGTATTTGTAAAACCAGAACTATTACCTTATGTTAAAGATGTTACTACAGATTTTGTTAAGACAGGAATGGGAGGTACAACTGGTAATAAAGGAGCTGTTATGGTGCGATTCACTTTAGATGCTACAAATCTTTGTTTTATATGCTCCCACTTTGCTGCCGGACAATCACAAGTTGCTGATCGTAATGCAGACTTCAATGAAATAGTAAGAAAATTAAAAATTCCAATTCAATCAAATGATTATGTATACTGGTGTGGAGATTTTAATTATCGGGTTGATATGGATCGCTTAGATCTCATAAATCATGTATTAGATGGAGACTTGGAAGAAGTTTTGAAGTATGATCAACTTTTAGCTCAATGTAGAGATAAAAAAGTATTTGAACATTTTTTTGAAGCTCCTATAACATTTCCTCCAACTTACAAATATGACATACTATCAGATGAATATGACTCTAGTGATAAATGTCGTACACCAGCTTGGACTGATCGTGTACTTTGGTACTGTAATGAAAGTAATGATTGGCCAAAAGGTAAGCAAGTATTCTACGGACGTGCTGAAATCAAAGAGAGTGATCATAGGCCTGTAATGGCCTCTTATGAAATTGAAATTCTGTGCATTGATCAAACTTTAAGAGAAAGAGAACTGAATATAATATGGAATGAATATGGACCAATTGACGGAGTAATTTTTGTACATATTGAAAATACTGACTTTCCTTTAAATGATGAATCATTTAAAAATATAATGCTTCAAGGTTTGGGTTCTTTTGGTAAAATTTTAAATGCCAGATATTTCACAGATCATGCCGAAATCACTTATGAAAATGGTCGTTGTGCAGCTAATGCTTTAAAAATAAAACAAATATCAATCTACAACTATACTCTAATTTTAACTGCTAAAGATAAAAATTGGGCATTAGCCATACAAAATGAAATTGAAACTATCACGAACAACATTGTGCCCTTGTGGACAGACAAGTCGAGATCTGCTCCAATGAGACCTCCATTACCTACAAGGCAAAGTCCAAACTCTGATGGAATGCCGAACTATCCACCACCATCAAATGTTCCTTTACCACCATTACCCCCAAGACAAAGAATGCCTCCTCCACTTCCTCCTAGAAATGCGTGATGCTACTGTATTAACTTAAGTATATTATCAGTCCAATTTTATAATTATATAACTTACCTATTGTATTTATGTTACATTACATTTTAACTATATGCAAAATTGTGTTGTAGATTATAGGCTATTGTTATTTATGCTAATTATTATCTTCTTTAATGTTATTTTATTAACTATTATTTATTAGATATTTATTATAAAATTGAATGTGTTATTTAATGTTTACAATGAACAAATAAATACTACATAATAATGTTATTTACTATGCATACTTCACACTTCTTGTTTTTGTTATTTAATTTTTTGTCTTGTTATTTCGCATTAGGGTTATAGTTCCTGAAATTGTGTTTGCATGTTATTATTTCTGTTGATTTGTTAATATAGTATAACTATTTTATTAAATTTGATTTTGATTTTAAACACAATGCTGGTACACATGAACCTTACTTATCTTTTATCTAAGATTTGTTTTGTTTTATTTAAAAACAAGAACGATGATGTTAAATAAATGGATGCAAAACTTGGACCCAAGCTCTCAAGATTTATACTTATGTAATTTCCGGGTGTCAGTTGAGGGCGAATGGTTATGTTTACGTGAAATAACTGATGATCCATTATCTGATATTTTTACATCACAATGTCTCAATTCTCCCGACTTGCCATTCTTATTAGGTATTCAGTTAATTAAAATTCATGATATTTTTTATTAAAATACCATTTTATTCTAGAATAATACAATTATAATTGTTGAATTTAGATCGTGACCCTGTGTTGATCGAGAGACGTAATCTGGTAAACATATCCAAGCTGATTGTTAAAGAACTAATTGAAAATTCACTGAAAAATGGACGTATGCTTGATTCAGATCATGCACCTTTACAACACTTTTTTATTGTCTTGGAACATGTCCTCAGACATGGGTTACGCCCTAAAAAAGGGCTTTTGGGCCCCAAAAAAGAATTATGGGATATATTGCAAACTGTTGAAAAGCTAACACCGGATGCACAAGAATTAACAAATAGTATTCGAGATTTACCTACTGTCAAGTAAATTTAAATTATTTTAATATATGAACTTTTTTAAATTAATATTTTTTCAGAACTCACATGGGTAGAGCAAGAGCTTGGTTAAGAGTAGCTTTAATGCAAAAAAAGTTGGCTGATTATTTAAAAATTTTAGTGGACAATCGTGATGAAGAATTAGTAGATTATTTTGAGCCAGATGCTTTAATGATGAGTGACGAAGCTATTATTATTGTTGGCCTTATGGTCGGCCTTAATGTTATTGACTGCAATTTATGTATTAAGGCAAGAAATTAAAAAATTAAGCAAATTGTTACCATTTTGTAAACAATTTTATAATATGTTACTAGGAAGAAGATTTAGATTCACAACAAGGTGTAATTGATTTCTCATTATATCTGCGCTCAAGTCATCACCCTAATCATAATATACAAGGCACTGTCAGTTGTCCTGATAGTCCTTTAGGTCTTAAATCGGAAAATATGAATGTAGTACTTGATCAAAAGAATTATATAGAAGAACTTAATTGCCACCTTAAGTATGTTTTATACACAATTTAATTTTGTTAGATAACCATTTTAATGGTTTTTAGGGCAACAGTGGCAAATTTAGAGTCCAAAGTAGAAACGCTTACAACGTCAAATACTTTAATTAAAGAAGAACTTGATATGGCTAATAACAGTTATGCTATATTGAAAGAAGAAAACCAATTAATCAAAAATCAGTTGATCAAGCAAAATGATTCTAAGAATGTAGATGTAATTTTGATCTAGTATTTTTGAAACGATACTCTGTTGTAATGTTCATAGTTACCTATATTATAAATATTACAGGCTGAACCTTTGACTATTGATATTCCTACTGGAGACATGGATACACTTAAGCAATTTGCAGAAAATGAAAAGAAACAAAGAATTGAAGCTGAAAAGGAACTTCATTTACAAGTATATATTGTTGTTTACAAAATAAAAAAAAAATGAGAAGACTATTGTTTTATGTAATTAGATGAGCCTTAAAGCTGAAATGGAGGTTGCAATGAAACTTTTAGAAAAAGAAAGTCGAGAAAAGCAGGAAAATATTGTTTCTTTACGAAAACAATTAGATGATATTAAAATGATTAATTTGGAAATGTATAAAAAATTACAGGTGAGATCCAGAACTTAATTAATTTATATTATTAACTATTTTGTTAAATATTGGTGTTTAATTATGGTTGATGACTTGGTTATTTAAAATGTTATCAAATATGATTTACAATGTTGAGTCGGGAAATGATCAGGAATGTGAAGAAGACTTGACAAAAAAAGCTGAAATGGTGAGCCGACTACAAAAAAAAACTGAACAGATTGGTTGTTTGCTGAGCAATTTACAGTTCCATGACGCACAACAATTAAGATTGAGAAACAATGCTGGCATGAGGAATTCAAATTCAGACACTAGGCTGGCTACTCGACCTGACAGATCACTTCATCGACAGTCATATACTCCAGTTTTGAAAGAAAATGCACCTAGTCCTGAACCATTAACTGATCCTGAACAATCTAATAATGTTTAAATTTAATAAAAAAAAATATATGATTATAGTTAAAATGCCAAATTTAGAGTAAAAACTAGGTTAATTTTCTTCATATTTCTTTATCTATATAAACTAGTTAAAGGTTTAATTACAGGAAAGTGAGAGTTCGCTTAAGCACAAGTCAGAGTTTGTTTCTAAACTGGAATCAAAAAATGTAACGTTAACAGAGGCTTTGAAAAAAACTGAAGAGGTGTATGTATTTATTAATCCATATTTTTTTATCTTTGAAAAGTTATTGCATCTAAATGCAAAATCTGTTTTTTTGAATTGTTTTACATAATATTTTTATGGCATTTTGATTATATAATTTATGAAAAAAATATACTATTCAAAATGTCTCTAATAATTATGTTTTATATTAAAATTGTATTTGGGTGCATAAATTTGTTTAAGTAGGAATTATTAAATAAAAAAATGATGCGAGCAATAGTATATTAGCAAATAGGTTAACGATTCTATACTAATTATCTTTTTCATTATCAACATTTGTATTTATGATTATTCTATTTTAGTGTATAAATATCATTTAGTTTATGAAATATAAACATTTAAACATTATTTTATACATTCTTATATTCCTACATAATGACTAATGTAAACCAAACTTTGTATTAGTACTTTAAGTCTTTGTTTTTCTTTATACGATTATTATTATTTTATAATATTTAAATGAAATATAGTATACAGTGACTTATATTGAATAAATTACTTATTTAATATTTATGTAATGTTTAATAATATCCCAAAAATATTATCCTAAAAAAAAAAATGATTATTTGTTTTTATTATTTTATTTTAATGTTTTATAGTTTTTACTTTTATTTTGTTTATTATTCATTACATGAACAGATTATGTTTTTGAAAAGTATTTTCTGTCAAAACCTGTAACATAAATGATTAAATATTACTATCTATATAATTCACTTTTATGTTCTTAAAATGAACAAATTTTTTCTAAATAAATTGTATTAAAATCAGCTCTACAATTCCTAATTTTAAATCTGGTGACACTACAAAAGTTGAAAACTGTCCCATTGTCTACCTTTCCCATGTTTTTTTTTATTCAATTTTGATTAGTTTTAGTGAAATTAATTCTTGAGATGATTAGGTTCTAACCTTTTTTTCATTGATTTTTGGACTTTGCTGTCTTGATTCTAAAGATACTATGTCTATTATTGATTTTAATTAGCATTACTGAACAAAAGCAAATTAACATTTCTTTTTTTCCAAACTCTTATCTAGCAAGATAACTTCATCTTCATTGTTGACTCTGTTTAATTTTCTTTCCTATATCGTCTCACTTTACTCTTCAAACTATTCATCCCATGTCTTGCTTGGGATGACTTTTATCCTGGAATCAGGTCAAATCTCTAGCATTTGACTAATGTGTAATTATCTCTGTTATAGTATTATCTATTTTATTTTATTTAATATAAAATTGTCCCACTGTCACTTGCCTGTTAGGTTAATAAGAAATTTGTCAGTTTTACTAAAATACTTTTCAAAAGCATACTCTATACACAACAATATGTGGCAGAATGATAGAATGATTGGATTTTTATTATGATTTTTAATTTTTTTTTCCATTTAAAATAATGCTCGCAACATTTTTTTATTTATTTATTTTTATTTACATAAAATGTATTTCCTTTCCATTTATTTCCTTGCTAATCGTAGATCAAAAAAAAATGAAGAGGAGAAGAAAAAAATATCTGATTCGGTACTTAGATACCACGATCAAATTGCTGGACAGACAACAACTATTGTGAAATTAAAAGAAGATTTGTTTAAAGAACAACAATCTAAGTCTGCTCTTGAAGAACAATTATCCAAGGCAGGAAATCAAGCAACTCGTCTTGACGAAGAAATTGTTCAACTTAAAGCAATGTCAAATGTAAACTACTGCATTGGTTTTTTAATTTTCTATAATTTTGTTTAATTCAAATTTAATTTAACATATTTAGGAATATGTTCATTTACAAGAAGAACATCATAGATTGAAAGAGAAATATCGAGGCCAAGAACGAGCGCTTGAAGAGTTAGCCGATCAATTGAAAAAGGAGATATTAAAATCCAATGACCTGGAAGAAGCTGCTAATAGTACATTGACACAAGCACATTGGGAACGCGACAATGAGGTGGCCAGTTGCAAAAAATGTGAAAAAGACTTTAGCCTAACAAGAAGAAAAGTAAGACAATACTAACTCATTGAAGAATACCATTTAATTTTTTTCTGTGAATATTTAATTTAATTTATATGTATGTATGGTTTTTATGTTTGATAAATAGCATCACTGTAGAAACTGCGGTGGAATATTTTGTGCATTATGTTCGGATAACACTATGATGTTGCCATCGTCTGCTAAACCTGTTCGTGTTTGTGATGACTGCAACTTATTGCTTGTTGAAAGATATTCTGTTGTACTGAACAATTGACATGTGTATAGTAAAAAACTAATTTTTTTTTTATACACAATATTAAACCTAATAGGTATTTTTATTTTATAATACAACAACTTATGTCAGTAAGATGCATGATCTGTAGTTAAATTAAGTTTATATTTTTTATTGCCATTACTCATTACTTATAAGTTTAATGTTAATCTGTTAGGAACCTTTGATTTATTCAATATAATTTTAATCAAAATATTACTATACCTTATACGGAGTATGTATGATAAGTATATATTTATATCTTCTGATAATTACTAATTATTTTTTTGATTATATAACATGAAATTATATTTTTCTAGTTGACATACATATATTGAAAAATGGTTATTTTTAATGCTATTAGTAGTCATAAGTTGTTGATTTTATATATACATTTAAGTATAGAATATTTACTTTGTCTTGAAAAACATATTTTTGATACATTACATTTTTATGTAGCCAATATTAAATAAATAGACTGCTAGGTATATAATGTTATATATTGCATTTTAAATAATTGTTAAAACACAACAAGCTATATTCTAATTCAAAACAACCATTTAGTGTGTTATGTTTCATAAAATATTTTTTTAATCATAAAGTATATATTATATTATGCTTAAATTTAATTTCTAATTTATAAATATTATATTATTGTTATGCCAATGTTTTATATTAAAATTTTACAGTATGTGAGTTGTCATTAAATAACTCTAATATATATATATATATATTTTTTTATAACAGTAATGTTTTATAATTTAATAAATGTGCATTTATTAATATTTAGGTGTTATCTTATTACTTGACAAAGAAGGCTTATTATATTGATATATGAGGAACTTGATACCCCAATACACAAACTCAATGATTGTCAACAAACTAAATCCCAAAAATAGACCTGCAATGCCTCCAAATGACACTAAATGTTCATAAAAAAAAAGAATAAAACTATTAATAAAGGTATTTAATAAAAAATTATATAATTATTTTCTATCCTATTATGATATCTAGCCCTAAGTGTAGGTTATAAGAATTAGTAAACTGAGATTTTGTCATAACCATATAATATCTGCATTACTGTCATGCATATAGAATCAAAAAATCAAGCAATAGAGAAATAGAATTGTAAAATAGTTCTAACTTATAAGTAAATAAAAATGAACATTTTTTCTTTATCATTTTAAATTAAAAATAATTAAAATTATAATAATTATAAATGAATTTTGAATTGAAAATAACATTTTTTGGTGTATTTTCTTATTTTATCACAGACCAAATATTTTATCAGCTGAGCAACTGCATAAGAAGTTTTACTTCATCTATTTGTACTCGCTACACATATTCTTTTTTATTTTGATATAAATTAAATAATACCCAACAAGTCAATCCAGCCGAACGTCACGTCCCTCTCATACTTTACAGCTCCCTCGTTCCTATAGAAAATATCCACAGATCCATAACTGCTCCTCGTTAGTGGCAGCGAATCCAACGAATAATCCACATCCAGATCGAACACGCTTTCGTGGCAAGTGGGTAAGCACTGAGAACAGTTGAGAGGCGATTTCATTTCTGTTAGCAGGAAACCTCTTATGTTACCTATCGGTGGACTGTAGAACCGCAACTCACTGTTGTGCTGTGCGATGCAAAGCAGCTGTGTTGAGTTGCATATCGGTATACGATTATCTAAAAATGCAAAGTAGTTACCTTATACATATTTTATTTTAATAATAATAATAATTAACAAATCAAAAAAATAATATACTCCTTAATTTTACAGATTAACATAAAATATCTATCTATTTTCAATTCTTTATATATATATATATATATATATGTATTAAATATACTCAGCATGGGTTCTTTTGACTTTTAGTTATTTTTACTTTCAAATTCTAATACAATGCATTTACACATATTATAATTTATAATAACAAGAATCAATTGCAAACAAATTTAATGGTAACATTGTATAAAAAATCATGCGAAATCGCGTATCATAAATAGTTATTAAAATTCTCACGATTCCACAAATTTCATCAATCTCTCTACCGACTTAATGTATCTATTGCGCGTTATGCATATACATATACCTAAAATCTTAAGGTAGGTACATCTTACAGAATATTATGTGACCAATGGCAATTATATAACTGATATATATAAATACCTAGTAATACCTATCTTAATAACTTAATAACTACTTACTTGTTAAAAATATTTCTAAAATGTATTTCAAATAGATACTTAAATAAAAATACATAAATACTTTTAAGTAATTATTTATTTATGGTTAGTTTTTTGGTCCTAGAATTTGTCGATATGCATGTTTTTTTATATGATGATTATTTTTATTTAATTTGAGTGAAAATAAATCAACAGATGAATCATCCTCATAGAAATTAGTATAAAAGTATAATTTGGATTTTTTTTTAGAATTTAATATTTTTAAATCAAAATATAAGCATTTAAAATACGTTTATTCAACTATGACTATAATATGTAATATGCATGACAAAGTTTTAGGTAAATAATGATTTTGATTGGGTTGATTTCAAAAATATTATCAAGCAATCATTAATAATAGGTAAAACTATTTATTTATTTTTTTCATTTTCACTAACCGAGCATGTTGAAGTAATATGGACGACAATCGCATTTTCTGTGTAAATAATTTAAACGGCATTCTATAAGACATGACTTTTGAGTGTACGATCTTGACACACTCAAATGTTGTTCATCAGGAAAATAACAAAACCTCTCCGCCACGGGGAGATGTTTGATCCTATCCGTGCTTATAGTAACAAACGGTTTTACCATAATACTCAGTTTAGTCCCTTTCTTTGCCGTGACAATGCTTCCCATACCGGATTCTGGATACTCGTTCACATAAAATACTTGAACCTGCAGCATAAAAAATAAATCAAATGATTTGTTCGAACAAGACGGTTTATTCCACGGTCGTCTTAAAAATAATATTAGGTAGATATTATATGTAGGTACAACTACCAACTGCAGTGGCGCAACTGGAGTTCTGACTTCAAAACTTGGGGGTGCTTCAATAATTGCTCTCCTCCCCCCCCCCCCCGAACAAAACACATTGCCAATATTTAATTCATACAATTATTATATTCACAATGCCACTATTAAAAAAAAAAAAATGTAATACATTTTATTTTAAATTATTGTAATTTATAATGTTAAAGTGTTTAACATCATTTTCTATCGATAGCGAGATTGTGTTTAGTATTTCTTTAGAACAATTTCATTTGCTAGAGCTCTCTCAATGTTAACAACACTTAAGTGAGTTGCTTTTCAGACAATTTTTAATCTTCTCACAGAAGAAAAACTTTGCTAACATGTTACAGAACTAACAAGGATGGTTAATGTAACCTGCATTAATTTATAAAAGTTAGGGGACACTTCTTGATTTATAATTTTTTAATCTCGTCTATACTGTTTTTTAAAAAAAAAATCTTACAAGCATTTCTTTTTCTAAGCACCTAATGTTAGAATTTATTATACCCCGAAATCATAGATTATTATAGATTATTATAGAATTTTTCTAAAAACTACATACAGATGCAGCCTTCTTAGACATAGCCCAAGCCTTTGATCGGGTCTGGCACGGCGGACTTTTATATAAATTAAAAACATTAAACATGCCAACTGCAATTTACAATTTAATTAAATCCTACCTCTCCGATCACTGCTTTAAAGTTCGAATCAACGATACTACATCGGAAACAAAACAAATTAACGCAGGAGTATCTCAAGGCTCAAAAATTTCACCTCTACTTTTTAACTTATACGTTGCGGACTTCCCTACAACGAACAATACTGAAGTAGCACTATACGCTGATGACAGTGCTATATACTCAAGCTCTAAAAACGCCGAAACAATAACCCAAAATATTCAAGCTCACTTGAATGAAATTCAAAAATGGGGAGAAAAATGGAAAATAAAATTAAACCCTCAAAAGAGTACAGCGGTACTCTTCACCAATCGGCGCCCCAAAATGCCTGGTAACTTAAAATTGTACGGTAATAGTATTCCTTGGTCACCTAATATTAAATACCTCGGTGTAATTTTGGACAGTAAACTAACATGGAATCCACATATCACCTCCAAACTACAACAAGGCTACCAAAGGCTAAAAGTTCTATACCCATTAATCAACCGGCAAACTGCATTAAGCTGGAGATGTTCTCTTATGCTT
>JACXSJ010003329.1:0-25738 GCA_014851325.1 Pentalonia nigronervosa
TAATAATATAATATATATTGCATGGGTAATGCTACGTGTGTGAATTTCAACGCTAAACTCGGGTCATCTTTTGTGACAACAACGATGACGATTCGATGATTATTTTTTTGTTAAACATAATTTTAACAATCGAAATCAAGCATTGTTGATGTTCTACAAATGTGTCAGAAAAGCGGTTATAAAACAAAAAAAAAAATATGTTTTTTTTTTGTTATTCCGTTTTAGTGCAGACCTTGATGGCTGCAACAATATTGTTGATTTTCCAATCGAGCGGCGACGGCGTAATTGTCAAACGTTTGCAAACGATAACTCATGTGACTCGAATTCGACGTACCTATGTCTACAGTTTTTTTTTTTTTTTCAAAACCGTCTTGTTGGATATAATATGATAGATAGGATGTAGATGCGTAAGCCGGATGTCGGAATTGCGTATCCGGGCAGCGGTATAATACAGTCATCGGAAACATATGTACATATGAACCTGTGTGCGTATAATAGTATGTCGTAGCGGAGCATATTATATTATTATGCCAATTATTATTGTCGGGGAATAATATATATTATATTATATTGTGTTAAAACCGCGTCGAATGTATGTCACAGTTGTTGGCCGAAAAAAGTACCATGTCTGCCACCGAGCACAGTAGAATTATCTTCCAAGAACCGTTCTATTTTCGTACGATCGGCTCTTGGCTTGTGTCGCATTTTTACATTTGATACCACCGCTGACATTACTTGTAATAGGCACGGAATAAAATAATAATAATATCTGTAACTATATTCGTGGACGTGAACTTGATTGGTGTAGATAGAGATAGAGAGAGAATTAAAAACAAACGCTGAACAAATAAACGACAAAATAAAAAAAAAAAATCATTCGATTCGAGTTGCGAAAGAACGACAAATATTACCGCCTTGTTTTATAGTTTCCAACCGATCGAATGATTATATTGGACTACCTATCTATAGCATATTATTATTTTGAATTTTAGTGTCATTTCTCCTGTGATATCAATAATATTATAATATATATATTAAGATATAATATGACGACAGTAGTAGTCAAATGATTTCGTCTTTAAAGGGGGATGAGGTCTTCTTGAACTTTAAAAATTAAAAATAATAGTTTTAGATCTTGGTCTGTGGTTTTTTTTCTAACACTTATTTCGGAATAAAAATCATTTTCATATCAAAAATAAAATAATATAAAATAAAATAAAAATAATCTTATCAGACTAATGGTTATAAAAACAATTATTATTTACATTATTTATTTTCCTTTATAATAATATAATATTGAAAATAAAGGCTACGGGAAGAGGGGTATATCCCCGCCGTTCAATTAACGCTGTACCGCGATCGTCTCTATATAGATACTAATTCGAGAACTCAAAACTATATACGAGATGATTATATTAATGAGTATTTACTATTTACTGTTAAACGAATCACTCTGTAGTTATCAGTATAATAATAATAATAATAATAATAATATGTATTAGGCGAACGACTATAATGAAAATAATTAGGGATTGTTAGACGTCGTATCATCATAAATTGAAGGAAGCGTATAATACCTCTTAATCGGCGTTAAAAATTAACATCGGCTCTCCCCCCACACCTTTAAGATTTTGATCACAGTTGCATCTACACATACACGTAATATACAAACACAGTATACTATGGCTGTATGCGTTTAGGTACATGCCAGACGCGAGTATACGGTTCGGTACGGTTTATTCGACGACAACGATGATAGTTATAATAATAATTATAATAATCGCGTACAAACGAATCCGGGATTCGAAATGACGTCATGTGTTAGATATAGCATTTGAAAAACAAATTCGACCTACATATCATTATAATATATCGGTTATTGTGTTTTGTGCGTTGCGCGTCGCGGTTAATGTTCCGACAACACTAGTATAACAACATGATTATAATATTTAGGTAGGTACGATGATGTGTACACGATGCAATTTCGTTGATTATCAGCATTGCGGTGGACTGCGTGTGGTGTTGTATAGTTATCGTTGTTTTTCCTTTTGTGGCGTGTTTCCTTTAAGACGAGGGAAACGCAAACGACGATGATAACTCAAGTTAGCGGCTGCACACAATAATCTATATAATTTGCGATATATGCCGTACCTAACTGTACGTAAAGGACGTAATTCGATAGAAGGACGTTCGGACAAAACAAAACCTCCAAGTCTCGACACGGTCCGGCGCGTAAAGAATGCCTAGAAAATATAAAACGTTGGCTGTTTCGTGCACGATTGTTATTAAGATCGCTATAATACATAATATTGGTACGATCGTATTTTTAAAGCCCTTTCCTTTTTCGCGTCGGCTGTCACGAAAAGAAATTTCCGAACGCCAACAGCACAGAAATTATTCTGCAGCCGAAACCAACAGCCCCATTGTAGTGTGTACGCAACACAGGTTCATATTTTTATATACACACATTCACACATATATAAATAATATATAGAAACGTAGGTGTCGTCTATAGTGCCTACGGACAAAAGCCGACATATCTGTCACGCGTGGTTCAAACGTATAATGTTTTTCCATTTTATGTCCACGCATGGAGCACAGGCATAGGTTTTTTTTTTTTTGGTATGTTTTTGTACAAAACATAACACATTTTGGAAAAAATCAACGCGTGTCTAAATAAATTGGCTTTATTCTAAATATTTTATCGAGACTTTTAGGGATCGATTTATTCGTATACAGCACGTACATTATATATATATATATATATATTATGATATCGTTACGTCGACGGTGAATATTGTGTTATTCATTCCTATAAATGGGTTAGGTTCTTGCACGGTTACGCGTATACCTGTGAGAGATGTAACCTGCAACGAGTGAGATGAGTGTTACATAAACAAAAAAAAAAAAAAAACCGAACGAAATTCGCTCGGTCTGGCAATCCGGTTTGGTAAAAGACAATAATAACAGCCCATCTGTTCCTCCTATGCAGTAAAATCGTTACGCAAAGAAACGAAAAACCTAAAAGATAAAAACATGTCAACCGAAAATGTGCAGTCCGCACGATTATTTTACCATCATATTTATCGTTGTGAGTCACATTGTATTATATGCGATCAAAGAAATGTTTCGGTAATCGTAAATATTGAATAGTTATAAGTTTAATAACCAATAACAACGATTTGACCATCGCGTCGAGGATTCGTGCAAGAGGAATAAAATAAAGTATTGTTTGGTCGTCGCGAGAAGTGCACGAGGGTAGTCGCGTAATGGAAATCGAAATGAAAACTCGCGAGCTCCGCGGGAACGCGGCCGTTTTAAAAAAATATCGCCAATTCCCTTACCCACTGCGATTTGGGGTGACTTTGGGGGTTACAGACGACCGACATCAGTGTCCGGGTGTGCGCGTGCGCCCGCGTTTGTGCACACTTTCGCGCCGTCGACGCTCGTATGGGTGGGAAATCGAGTACGCGCGCGCGGGGGATGATGATGTTTGTTGTCCCGGGGGGGAAGACGAGGAAGATGAGGTGTAGTATGAAAGGCGAATAAGTGAGTAATACAACACAGTGCGTGTGTTTTGACGACGTTTAAATATACGGCGGCGGCAGCGGTGGTATCGGTAGCGTTGCCGCCGCCGAACGGGTGGGCGAACTCGCACGGCGCTGACCTACTTACCGCGGCGCAGGTTACCGACCTCTTCCCTCTTCGTTTACACCGGCAGCAGCAGAGGCCCCACTTATAACCTTCACGCGATACACAAACAAGAGCTCACACGCACACGCTCTCAGACCGTCGTCGTTCGCCGGCAGTGGCCTCATCTACCATTGGCGGCCGAAAGTCCCACCAGAAAAAAAAAAAAAAAAAAAACCGTTCGTTTTGCATTAAACGGATAGAGATTGCACAAGCCTCCACCGCTCGTTTAGTACATAGGTATATGTACACATTATTTCTATTTCGTCTTTCTCGCTTTTCTCCGCCGGGATCATTCCCGAACCGATCGCCATCGATTGTACGCCGGTCCCGCTGTCGTCGCGTAGCCGCCGCGCCGCAACGCAAAAACCTTGAAAATTTTTGGGCGAAAAAAATTCCCTCGGCCGTATACGTTCCGCGCGCGCCGACATTTAAAGACATTTTTTCGGTTTTGTCCGAAAAACGATTTTTTTTTTCAAACCGTTATCGCCGTCGAACGGTCGCCGCGGCTGGGCGTTACCCCGTGTTCGCGGTCGCTGGGAGATAGATGCCGCGTGACGCGGGTGTTGTGCGCTACGGGGCGTGCTCGCGTGGCTCGTGTGCGACAAAAGATTGAAGAGAAAGTGACAGTATTCGCTCGATGGCCGACCGCGCTGCACGGTGTCGGTTGTATTCAACGTAAACGATATATGGGATTTTCTCCCATGTACGACGCCGCAGCCGCCGCCGCCGCAGCCGCCGCCGCCGCCGCCGCACTCTCATCGACGAGATATGATTGAATTTTTTTTTACTTTCTGCGACGATGCAACCACTGTAGAATCTATATAATATTATCATGGGGCAGATTTTTTTACACTGCGTC
The DNA here is from genome assembly GCA_014851325.1 of Pentalonia nigronervosa. NCBI lineage: Eukaryota > Metazoa > Arthropoda > Insecta > Hemiptera > Aphididae > Pentalonia > Pentalonia nigronervosa. Next base: position 4,553 of record JACXSJ010003329.1, read on the forward strand.
GCGTCACGTTTTAAATGATCGGACTTGCACGCTCACATATCGACGAATAATATATTTTACATTAAGCGAGGTAATTGCTTATCGTTTATGACGTTTATGTAATATATATATATCATACAATACAATGGGTATATTTTGTTACTGCTTTTTTTTATGTTTTCGCGTGTTTGTGTGAATAAAAATACATTGTCGTAGAGTTCGCAAAAATATGTCCAACACGATAAATTATTATTATAATATACGGCAAATAAGCCGTTTTGTCTTCGCCAAAATTTTAATCGCAACGATGTATTGTTTGTTGAACAGGAATTATGACCCTAACAAGTACCCCGTGTGACCTGAGTACCATGAGTCTGTTTCAAGACCTGAAACTGAAGAGGCGCAAAATAGATTCAAGGTGCAGCAGTGACGGTGAGAGTTTGTGGATACCTATAATAATAATAATTGTATATTATGTACCTTTAACCATTATATTTGACTCTATTTTCTTGGTCAACCGTCTTTTACTTTTTAATTTGGTAATTTTTTGGACAAGTATATTAGCTGGTTTATTTTGTAATTAGTTTAAACGAAAAAAACTAGCAATTTCATTTAGGCAAAAAAAAAAATTGTACAAATCAGATGTTATTGATTTTTGTTTGATTTGGTTCAATCGTGATAACTGCAGATAAGTGATAATAGATAATTATAACCTTATTTACATTATTATCCTGCAATTCTTATACTCATAAAAAATAATTTTGTCCGACACTTAAACCAATGAAACTTATAGTAGACATAACTAATACTTTGACTGGACTTATGAATACAACTACTTTTATAATTACTTATTAGATGATAGAAATATAAATATGTATTTTATTAAACTACTTAATTTATACAATATTATTTCTAAAAACATTTGGTATCAGATACTATCTATTGAAAAAAAAATTATTATTATTTTATATTTGCATAAAATCCTTAAAAATTGTGTAATATTTCCTTACGCCCCCGCCCCTTAAACATAAATTGTTATATACATCATACTTAAACATTTTAACTACCCATTTTCATAATTTTATTGAAATATTTACTTTAAATTTCAAGTTATGATTTAAGTTAATAAACTAGCCTATTTATTGGTTTTCATATTACAAAAATTATATCTAATGTTTTTTTTTTAGCTAATTTTAAAGTATGATTCACACAATTTATTATTTTTATTTATTTATTTTTTTTATTCATTCTATTAATAGTATAATTTTTGAAGTGAAAACTTCTATATATCCCCACCCTACGTTTTTTTGTCCATTTTTAATCATATAATAACAACATGTTATAAACTATTAAGACGTTTTTAAAATTTAAAGCTACACTTTATTAGTGTATGGATAAAATAATAATAAAATTATGAACCTAACTAATTGTTGTTATAACTACCCATAAATTTATTTAATGTAAAATAATATTAATTAACGACTATATTAGGTAATGATTTATACGAACATACGGACATATAAATTATACATAAATACATAAACATAAGTACGTATTTAGAAGCAACATTTTTAATAAAATCATAAATGTTGAATACTTAATATTTACCATTGTATCTTGTCTATGTACCGTATATATTATAATATTTATGTACAAAACAGCGTCACAGCGAGTACCTACCTATATTATAGTTTTGATATTCCTTCGTCGTCAAACCGTAACGACACGATGTCTTTATGTTATACTTATTAATCGAAGTTGACCCCTAGCTGCAAGCCATATAGGAACGAAATACTTAACCCGGTGACCGAAACAAATCGACATCCCAGATACGACATTTTTGTTGTTTTGACACAGAACCCATCCGTATGTTATTATGACGATTCTTTACGAGTAACCGTATACACCATATTTTATTATCGGGAAAGAAAACTTGTGTATATTATAGTAAATGGTAGCTGAAATAACGTGTATATTACTTAAAATACAACAATGCACGGCAATAAATACGTCCAAAACGTCCAGAATACAGTATTGGACACCGGACGGTTTCCATTGTGTCTAAGGTCATGGGAACCCATCTTCGCAACCCCTAATCACGGGTTTGTCACGGTGGTTTTTTGTGCAGCACACGGGATTTTCGCCCACGTGGCCGCACCGATCGACTCATGGGAACTGACCTGACCCAATTCCTTAATGTCGTTTTTATTTTTTTTTTTCATATATATATATATCAGTATTATTGTATATAATACATATAATAAATAAATATATATATATATATGTGTCGGTTCCTCCACGAGACTTTTTCCCCGAGAACCAGACGACCTATATTACGTCGTATAATTGACCGCAATGATCGTCGACGACAATAATAACAATATTAATATATATATATATATATATATATGTATATGTATAAAGGTACACGCCTATTTCCAAAACCGAAACCAAATGTTTTCGATTTTTTTCTAACGATTTCACACTCGTTGGTCACTTATACCTGTCATCCTCGTGACTCAAACGCGCGTACAGGACATAAGTATATTATAATTTACAATCAATGAATATACGCCTATATACTAGCGCGTTTAAAAATCGTATAATTCAGTGGTTCGCATACACATTACTGTTATTATTGTTATTATATTGTAATGCGCTTCGTATACGGCCCCCTGAGTGCGTGACCTAATAAGGAATAGTCGAAACGACTTTATTTATCTTATCTGTCCCGAACTGCACTAGTGCAGTAGAATTATACCTCTATACACCTAAACATTTCTTTTGTGGGCCTATAACACGCGCCAAACAATACGGGCATAACAATATCGGTATAACGCGTATATACACCGAGCGTGAAAACAAACCTCTGTAAATAGGTACTTTTTGACATATAATATTATGCTACGAGATTTTTAAAAACCGTTGTTTGTATTTATGTTTGGACAGGCGAAAGCATAGCGGACACTAGTACTTCATCACCAGACGTCGCTGGCCCGGCGTCCCCATCCAACCGAATGGACAGATCGGTACCCTCGCCTGGACTCATCATATCGATGGATAGGTACGATTTATGATGGCATGCCGGGAAGGGTATTGAGGAACCGAAGCGACAGATTGTGATTTACGAGAGATTTTGCAACCAGCGACAAACATCGCGTTTTTCAACAAAATCACGCGACTGCGACTACAGCGATAGCCTCTCGTCAAAATCCTATGTTTTTATTACTATATAATAACACTGATTATATACGGTTGCAAAATCTCTCTGTTTATACACGATATTTGCAAGAGTATTCATGACAGGGACGATGTCTTAAGTAGCATTAATATGCGGCGCAAATACGCAATAATAGACGAACATATTAATATTAAGTGGATTCGATTCTGGCCGTTTTTAAGGAATTTAATATAGGCAATTCTCAAAGTGTTTGCGTGTAATTGTGTATGTTAAGTGAACACTAATTTTATTGTTTACGATTGTACTGTAAAAGAGATAGCGGAGCGCTCCTGTACACGCATCATGCACAATTCACTAATCTGTAATCGTTGACTAATATATAGTATATTTTACTATTAAAAAGCATGACGTACTTTTTGTTCATCGCACCGACATATTCGGTTCAATTTCGAAGACATATTTAAAATTTTTAAAGAATTTATTTAAGGTGATAAATCACCAAACGTTTTTTTATTCATTTGGCTAAATTTAATTAGATTTTAAAATTTCGAGATGAATTTCGCTGTTAAGTGTTCTTCAATTTTTTAATTTTTAAAATTAAATTAAGTATAATATAAGATTTGACATTTTATAAAGCGAGAGGTAGCAGTTTAGTCGACATTTTCACATTAGTCATGTATTGTTTTAATTTTTCTGTTTTGCAATCAATATGTGCAATCACGATTAACGCGCGTTCAACACCCGTCCGATAAGATTCGATGTCCAAATACGACCTCGTTATGGGACAGAGTAAAGTTTCAGCGTCATTACTCGCCTTTAAAGTGCTCTATGCCATCGACCCCCTTGACGATTAAATAAAAACACCCCGTCTTAAGCATCGCTGTTCAATATTATTTGTGGACTTAATGATATCGACATAGGTACAGTCGTTTTGATTCATCTTGCGTGTATGTGTGTGTGTATATATATATATAGAATGGCGTCGTCTCCGGAATGCGGCAGCATGACCACGGACAGCGGGCATGACCCGAATGACGTGGGAGAAGGCATCAAGGTCAAAGAGGAGATGGTAGACGATCTGCAACCGAAAGATGCGGTCGGGATGGGATACGAAAACGGGACGGTGGCCGATAACAAGACGGAACCACCGTCGCCGTCGCCATCACCTTCGGCGGTGGTCACAGCGGCGTTGGCGGCGGCGGCGACGACAGCAGCGCAACAGGAACAGCAGCAGCAAAGGCGCGAGTCGGTGGTAATGTCGAGCCCGTTGAGTTGCGTTGTCAAGTCACCATCAACTCCACCGCCGCCGCCGCCGCCGTCGTCGTCGTCGTCGTCGTCGTCGTCGTCGCCGTCGTTGTCGCCACAACTGACTTGGACGACTGCGAACGCTCAAACGAATCCACCGCCGCTGCGGTGTTACACGCCTTCGTCCGCCGCCAACTCCATGTCGGTGACGCAGCAGTACCAACAGCGCCGGCAATCCGTCGTCACCTCTGTGTCATCGGCGTTTTGGAACGCGGGTACGCAGACGTCGTCCGCGTCCACCGCACCCGGTAACGCCACCGTGGCCACTGCCGCCGCGGCGTCTGTGCTGTCCGTGTGTCGCATCAACGGAGTCCGGCCAGAACTCATTGGTGGCGCGGGGTTCGCGACCACCACTGCGGCCGCCGCCACCTGCAACAGCGAAATGAAGCCGCCCGCCGCCATACCCCCGCGGACCACCCGGTCAGCACCCACCGTCATAATGGGCGAAGCAGGTGAGTCGTTATAATGGATATTTTCGTATTAGACGTAGATACCTGTATAATGATTGAAAAAGTAGACCGAGAGCATGTTTTCTACTCAGTAATAATAATAACAGTCCAAGTGATCAATTTCAGCGTTTTAATTCGACGATTATTGTATTTCGCAGGTGGAGTGCGGACGATGATCTGGTCCAGTCCACCGTGCACCGTGGAACAGTCTACGTCGCCCGCCAGCTCTGGCTGCGGTTCCGTACCATCAACGGTCAGCACGCCGTACTGGTCGTCCGCGGCCACGTGGTCGTCCAACACGTCGTCCACATCGTCCCTGTCCCCGTCGCCTGCGACGGTCAGTGAAGAGTCCGCCGCCCATCTGCTGCTGAACCTCGGCGTGGCCGCTGGCCACGACGTGGCGTCCGTCATTAGCCACATGCCCGGTCTCAGGCCCATTGGTGGCCAGATGCAGCAGACATCGGTGGCCGGTAGTGGAAGTGGTGGTGGCGGCGGCGGCGGCGGGGGCGGCGGCAGTGGCAACGTTACCGGTGGTGGACAGCAGAGCTTTCACGTGCCGCTCAATATGGAACGGCTATGGGCCGGCGATCTGTCCCAACTGCCGGTGGCCGCCACGCATCAGATGCACGCGCTCAACCTGACGGCCAACACGGGTCCCGGATGGCCGATGACCGGTTCCAACGGCGACAACAAGTCTGCGCCTGTCAACGCATACCACCAGATGGAGGAGGCCGACGAGCAGGAACAACCCATGGTGTGCATGATCTGTGACGATCGAGCCACGGGTCTTCATTACGGCATTATCACTTGCGAAGGGTACGCGTATTATGGCCCTTAACATTAACACAACAGCCGTTTTGTCTTTCTCCGGTTGGCCAGCATGTAATATTATACGATGGTCAATGTCCGATTGACATTTGCAAAATTCGAGGTGAAATACTGTGTGAGAGTGAAGCGACACAAATAGTTTGTGGACTATAGTTTTCGCGCGGAATCAGTTATAATAAATAACTTATAAGGGTTAGTCGAAACGAGAGCAATCGACACGGTAATAATATTATATATATACGTCTCGATGCTATTTCGATTAATAAAAAAATAATCTAAATTAGGTATCTGAGTAGAGATTTTTAATATATATATAAAAAAAAATAAGAGACGTTAAAAATATAAAGGGTTTAGGTACGTTTGAGGGAAATCTTGAGTAGAATCAAACACCCTCTCCGCCACATTTGGCGGCAATGGATATGAGAGAGCGATATTCACGTGTAGTCTTTCATAACGCGTCTCCTTATTTTCAATGGCATCACGTCACTTAAGTTAATAGTGTCGTATATACGTTTTTATCATACTATGATATAATATTAATTGCTGAGATTTTTAAGTCCAAATCGTGTCTCTCCGGAATTGGGTTAAAACGCGTATTTTTTCTGGCCTGCGGGAGTTACACACGGCACAGCGGAATGTCGCAAATCTATCGACGGTGTATATACATTATATATATATATACCGTATCGTCGTCGCCGTAACTGTACAACTCTTAACGGTACGCGCCTCGTCTCCCTCAAGGACGACGACTTTTTTTTTACTACAAGGTTATATAGTATGATAATGGCGCACGTTTCCATTCATCCAACACAGGAGTCGTTAACACTAATATAAAAAAAAAAAAATACAACATTTATCGTATTATTATTATTTTGTTTTCCATTCGACAAACGTTTGACGTTTTTCTCATTTCCAAATAGATGCAAGGGGTTTTTCAAACGTACCGTCCAAAACCGAAGGATATACACGTGTATAGCTGAAGGCACTTGTGAAATAACAAAAGCTCAGAGAAACAGGTGTCAATACTGCCGGTTTAAGAAGTGCATCGGTCAAGGAATGGTGTTGCAAGGTAAGCGAATTGTGTCGAGTGCACAATTTAATTTTATACTCGTAAAAGAAAGATGTTATAGAAAATGATGGCGTAAAAATAATACAATAAAAATATTTTATTTTGTCGTATTTCTATGTTATAGCCGTTCGAGAAGATAGAATGCCCGGTGGACGAAATTCTGGCGCCGTATACAACTTGTACAAGGTATAATAAACATACTGTTTTATTTATTATACATTAATTGTTTGTTATTGCTTATTAGCGATGTAAGTAGGAATTTGTGTTTAGAAATTTTTATTTTTTCCAAAATGAAGATTTAAGAAATTTAACATAATATTACTATCGTTTATATAATATTACCTATACTTGGAATTACACATTTTACTAAACAACTCACGTTTTAGGTAAAGTATAAGAAGAAGAGGCCCCCGAAGAACGGACAAGTCAAAATGGAGAAGTCTGTCGCATGCACCACGGCCAGTACCATGACCACGATTAAAACCGAAAACCAGGATAATAATTCCTCGTCCATGTCGACTCTGGTCAACGGCACCATATTAAAGACTGCACTGACGAACCCTAGCGAGGTAACGCAGATACATTTTAAATAATAATATGTTACGCCTGCAAAGTATCTAATGTGTGCGTGTTTGTATAATAACAATATTTATGTGTATCGTCATTGTCCCCTACAGGTCGTTTATCTCAGACAACGACTAGATAACGCTGTAAGTTCGTCGAGGGACCGTACGTTTTCCATCGAAGCTACGGTAAACATGATCAAGAACCTCGTGGATTGCGACGAGTTTCAAGATATCGCCACTCTACGGGTAAATACACAATTATATTGTATTGAAATGTTGTCGAGAAAAGCTACACTGATGGTAGATAGATAGGCCATTTTAACATTTAGTTGTAAAACGGTTACATAAATAATAATGTGTCACATTAATTTGGAATAATTTCGATTTTAAATATAATCATAATAAATTCTTCAAGTCATCATTTTCTCTTGAATCGTTTTTATATAATATTTAATTATTACTATTCGTTTGAATAATTTACTAGTTCACACCATAAGACGAAAAAAAATATATACAACTTAATAAGGTTAACTGTTAATATTCTGCGATTCGTGTGTTCAACTGTTTGCCTAATGTACATACTATTTTACAGTGTATACACATCAAAGACCATCGAACCGGTCTCTTGTATCATTTATTAGTAAATTATATATATATTATTGTTATTTTATTATGCGGTGTGTATTATAATATGTTGAAACGTGTATCGTTTATAGAACATGGAGGACTTGCTCGAACACAATTCCGATCTGTCAGCTAAACTGATGCAGATCGGCGACTCGATCGTGTATAAACTGGTGCAGTGGACCAAGCGTCTTCCGTTTTACCTCGAACTGCCAGTCGAAGTGAGTCTAGTTAACTACCACAAACTGTCATGTAAAAAATAATGTTGGATTCAATATGATTAAAGTTTATATGGATTGCATCTATATACTTAGAAATATACTTTAATTTAATAGTTTAATACCTATGATGATTATGGTCAATCTACTCAATATAACATAAAAATTTATTTTAAATTCAATTTCTACCAAACAAAATGTATCATAACAGCAATGATGATTGCGTTTTAATTACAAAATATATGATTAATTTAACTCGTCTAAATTTTTCATAGTCAATTTGCATCTATTTTAACATCATATTATATTGTCATATTCAGTAAATATAATTTATTTATTGAAATGCATTAACTTTAAATTTTAAATGTAATTTTAATAAACTTTAATCATAGCTTTTTTTCAACCTTAATAACAAGCTACCGCAGCCGTATAGTATACGGCTTATTACGAATTATTCTATTATACGATATATTTTACAGTCAAGATGTTCAATTCAGAAATATTATTCTATAAACATGTGTTTTTGCCCAAAGTAAAAACACATGTGTTGTTCTCCATTCAATTTTGAAATTGTTTACTTTTAACATACATTGTATTCTATTGATAATAGTTATATCTTATTGGTGCCATAATACACTGTTTATTTGAAATTCGATTTTAAAACATAAGTCTTATCTTTAAAGGTATTGCTATTAATTATTATCATTGATATAATTTATTGATTGAGGATATTAATTATTATTGTTATTGTCATAACATTAAAAGATATAAATTATTTGTTACCAGACGTACTCGAATAGCGTGATTTACAATTATATACAACTAAAATAATTAAATACATTTTTTTTTGTTGGCTTTGGATGCAGGAACAATTAACTTAGACTCAATCGCAATGTAAAATTATCTAACCGTCCTGATACACCCTGCTGTAGATAATATACATACTATTATACCTATACGACAAACCGACGAGGCATATAATAATATGCATTTTTTTGATAACAACGACTTACGGATTACGTTTTTACAGGTGCACACAAGACTTTTGACACACAAGTGGCACGAACTGCTAGTGTTGACCACCTCGGCGTACCAAGCGATACACGGGCCCCAGAAGATATGGAACTCCGCCAACATAAACGGTGACCGGAACGAGGATTCCGAGTTCCACCAGGAGGTACGTACATTGGACAACGCGATAAAGACGATCTATACATTTCGCGCGTGTACTTACTATATTTTACATGTTTTCATGTACTAAACCCGGATTGTCCGCAGCAGGTGTTTCAAAACCTGTGCATATTGCAAAACTGCCTGTCTTCGATGATGGGCAAACCCATAACGATGGACCAGCTCCGGCAAGACGTTGGCGTAATGGTGGAGAAGATCACACACGTCACCCTCATGTTCAGGAGGGTAAAGCTGCGAATGGAAGAGTACGTGTGCCTGAAAGTCATAATCATGCTGACACAGAGTAAGTACATTATATTAATGCGAGCATACATACAATCCAGAACGGAATCTTATAATAATCGTTATTCTTTTCACTTCTTCTACTTCGTCAGATAACGGTAATACCACTAGTGAGCTGGAAACCATCCAAGAGAGATATACGTCTTGCCTGAAGACTTATGTCGAACACACTTTTCCCATGCAACCCAACAGGTTGCAAGATCTCCTTCAACGACTGCCAGAGGTAAAGTATATACTACTGCAATATAACGACCGTGTCCTTAAATCGAATATAGCTGGTATTTTTTAGGCCTTATTCTAAGAAAATACATCTAAAATGCATTAGAATACAACTTTCGTAAAGTGTTATAAAGAATACTTTGAAAATGCGTCTAAAAACTTATTGAATACTCTTTTGATCAATGTATTTAAGTGATACTCAAATAGTTTTAAAATATAAAAGAACATTAATTTATGTAGGAAATATAATATCATATAAATATTTTTGAATAAACTATTGTTACACTTTAATATAGCTAACATGATTTATTGGAAATATTCATCCGTCATTAGTACTTACAATTTAATTAATGATACAAAATTAAATTTTCACAATTATAAACAACACATTGACATGACAATTTTATGTTAAATTAAACTTTGATAATTAAACCATCAGAAAATAAAAACTTAAGTAAGTGTTTAATACTTATAAATACTTTTATTCAAATACTTTACAACATTAGATATATATATTTTTTTTTCAATTCCAATACATTCTCGTATACCCAACCCACAATAATATCAAAACAATATTATGCTTATAAAATTGATTTTAAAATTTACATCACTTACTACTAGTATCAGTGATACTAGTATTAGTCATCAACATATTATCCTTCTTTGGACAGTAGTGTAAAATCCTTAGAACAAGGCCTGCGTGTACTCTTTATACTCTCCCTGAAAAAAAAAAAATAGAAATACTGTCTGGTGCGATTGAAATCCAATCGCGTTATCAAATAAATTTACGTTATAATTTTTTCCCCCTTACAGATTCAGTCAGCTGCTTCGCTCTTGTTAGAGTCAAAAATGTTTTATGTGCCTTTCCTCTTGAACTCCACGATCAGAAGTTAGTGCGTACAATTATGCACGGAGGATAGCTACTGATCATCATTATTATAATAGAATAGAACCAGTTACCAAAATAATAACTATATATATATAATATATGAAAACGAAAAAGAAATGGAAATGACAAGATTTTGTTACCCCCATGCGCATGCATGTGATGTGAACGCTACCAGATATATATTATATAGTTAGTACGTATTCGTTTTGTAGGTAAATTGTGCATTGTTGATTGTTATATTATTATGTGACCGAGAGGAAATTCTTATATTATTAGGAATATTTTTTTTTTAAAGTTTTTCTTGTTTTTTTTTTTTTTTAATGTATTACTAATATGTTTAATTTTGTAACTCTTGAGTTTTTCCTTTACGATTTGGGAGTTATTTAATCGTTGAATCCAGCTATATGAAAGTATCTATAATGTTAATATAATGTTAGTATAATAATATATTGTCTGTGAAAATTTGCCCCACGTCTGTATAAACTACATATATATTATTTTAAGATAGTATAATTATTACGATACGAGAAAAGTTTGCCGAAAGAGATTATTATAATAATATTAATATATTATGATGATATAGGTATACGCGTATGGGTTACCTTTGTATTATTATTAATTAGACTTAATTGTAGTAATAATGTTTTATTGTATTTTGAGTGTATAAACTGGCACGTACGGTACCTAAATCATATTATATATATTTATATATATTAAATACGATAGTAGGTATTTTTTGTTTAAACGATGTATAGGCTGATTGCTGAATTATATTATCTTCTCTCTCTCTCTCTCTCTCTCTACATCTCCATCCCCCATATATCTTTTTCTCTCTTTCGAGTGTTTCTACACGGTATACTCTCCTTATTTTATTCCAGTGGCGCTAGGCAAAACGTAATAGGCACCGTCATTGTATATTCATATTGAATATTGACGCACACACACACACACACACACACATACATACATAATATACTCGAAATGGCTATGATTTATTTTGGTATTTCTGACAACTTTGTGATTTCTTATTAACGTAATTATAATTATTATATAGTAAAAATATAGTTTGACTTACATAATTTTTTTCATTCGTCGTGTGATATATATAAATATATATATTACTTTCGTACCTATATTATTTTTTAAAAAATAAGTGAATACTTAATTTTTTTAATCGACACACTGCCAGTATAAATAACAATTTTGCATTATACTACTTTTATATTTTCATAAAAAAAAAAATAAGTAAAAAAAATAAAACGTGAAAACTATATTTTTATACATTTTTCGTATTAACGAGAAATTAATTTTAATATATTAAAATAATAGTAATGTAAAATTTAAGTTAAATTAATAAAATTAAATTTCGTTAGATATCTGTTTATAAACACATTAACATATATAATATGTATATGCATTTCTCGATACCATCTCAACGGAAGGTAGGTGCCCATTTAAATTTAACACTTAGGTTTTTTATTCAATAAAAATATCTAAATGCGCATGATCGCAACCGTTTCGAACAAATTGTTTTCAAATATCACCCTATTCCTCGAGCGATTTCTAGGTTACCTATACATGCAAAACAATATAATATGATATATTTACCTCAAATAGATAACCTATTTAATATTCATGATTTTAGATATATATATTATATACCTAACCGTTTAGGTAATTACACTACACAAAACTACATGTTTAGATTTAATCTATAGCTGAGTAGGTAGTCAAACGTTAAAGTTACCAATTTATTGAAATATAATAAAAACGACTCCTAAATTAAACTAAAAAAAAGAGATATTATTATAAACAATAAAATAAATACCTACGGACTATAAGCTACGTAGGCTAAGGTGCATAATAAAAACATAAAACGAATATTAGGCTCGAAAAAAATAATGTTGAAAATAGGTTCACACACATAATATATATTATATATATGTTGCAAACATGTTCCTTTAGTTTAACTAATAAGAAAAATATTGTAAATTATGTCCAATGTGTTTTTTTTTTTTAGGAGTAAATATGATATTGGGGATAGGTATTATTATCTTGTTTAACCTTTTTTTTTTTTTTGTTAATTTGTAACCTTTATTATTTTCTTGATCGTTAAAAATTGTGTTCCAACATTACTAACGTTGTACTTGAAAACTAGATTTTGTAAAATGTTTAAATGTTTATTATTTGTGTATAAGAAAAAATATTTATAATACTATAATATATATATATATATATATATATAATAATATTATATTATGTAAACACTGACTGTTTTATCCGTGAAAATCGGTGCCTTTGCGCTTGTTTTTGTTTTTTAAATCATATTGTAACAAAATCTGTCGTTTTAACAAAAATTATATAATATAATATGTTTGATAGAAATGTAGGCTATAAAAAAATTATTTAAAAATAAAGATCTATCAAAGCAATAAAAGTAGTAAATGAAAAAAAAAAATTAAATAACTGAATCAAAAGACTTGTTTTATTACACTTATATAATATATTAAAATAATAATTTTTCAATTTTATACGAATATTATTGTACGATTCTTATTTTAACATTTTTACATACATAAATTGAATTTTTTTATCGAGGGTTGTTTAAAATTTAATTTTAATCCACTAATAAAATGCTGTAATACTTATTTCGATTCCGTTCGATTTTTTTCGGACGTCTGTAATATAATAAAGTGATATAGAATGTTTTTAATTTGGAATTAAAATCTATTTTAGTTTTAATTAGTAAATTACACGCAATGAATGATTTCTTACGATAACTTAAAAAAATAAAGTTAGAAACATGTAACAGCAAACGTCTCTTAGGCATTCAGGCCTGCTATTTTTCAAACCGTCTACGGGTATTGTTCACACAACCTTATTATATATTTCATTGGTAAAATTAATTATAGCTTATAATAAATTTTTTATCATACTTTGATACTGCGATTCAAGTCTGAAGTCTAAATAATTTATTTTGTAACCATATAACGATGATTTTAATTTTAAACACCCAAAATGACTGTAAGACGTTCTAAAATACTTTAAAGTAACCGCGTGTAAATATATCTTTTTTTTAAGGAGTTCTATATACGCATTACACATAAAAGACAATTTTATACGTTTCTTATTATTTTTTTTTTTTTTTAAACAACAATTTTCTAAACAGAAAACAATTAATATAATATTTAATTGAAAAATTAAAACATAATTGTGATAACTATTTGAACATCAAATGAGCTCAATTGTTTTTCTTTTTTTTTTCTAGATAAACGTGAATTTCTCAAAAATATTTTGCTTTAAATTGATTTTATTATTATATAACATTCACTACACATATACATATTATTATATAGTATATATATATATATGTGTATGTGTATTTTTATTATTATCATTTTTTATTTAAATTTTTTATAATGAGTGTCGTCATTTTTTCTATATAAATACGCATATTATAGCCTACATGACTTAAAACAATACGCTAGTAAATTATTTATATTTTGTACATAAATTTATATTTTAATTATTACAATATTTTATTTTGTAAATATAAAACGTTCAGTCAGTATTTGTACAAAATCTATAGACATTCACTTCATACCTACTACTATAGTGTAATATTTTGATTTTTGATATGTTTCAAGTAAATGATTATTACATATTATTAGCTAGGGTATTAAATTAATTGATTAAACACGCTGATTAAGTTTTGAAAGATAAACATGATTATAATATATATTTGATGTTGTTTGTTTTTTTTTCTTTTTAAATGTCGATACTAGTGTAATATTGCATTTTGTTTGTTTGTTTTTATTTTAATTTTGTTTTTAATATTATTATTATTATTATTATTATTATTATTAGCCTATTTAAAATCTATGATTGGAAAAGAGAAAAAACTTTATTTTTTCTTCTGCAAAGCAAAATGAAAAAAACATCTTTTACCGTATGGTATCTTATATGTAAAGCCTACCTATTTGTTTTATAAACTAGACAGGTAATTTGGTAAATAAATAATAAAAAAAAAAAAAATAATAATATTGCTTGTGATTTGTTAATCTTCTATTATCTATATCTCTATATGAGACTTATATTATGGACGTCAAATAATATATCATCACAGAATTATTAAACTGTATTACTTATTGACGCACATAATTTATATATTATACAGGGTTATTTTTAAGCATGCTCATTCCCATTTTAGATTCTGAGCGGAGCGAGAAATGTATTGATTTTACAATGAAGTGTGTTTTTTTTTCTTTTTTTGTGTTAGTCACCACATTTAAGGACAGTAAAAGAGCTCCGATTTTCTTCAGCAGCATATTTCCCGGTAGGAAAATAAATCTAGTTGGTACTATGGGATGGTGGTGGGGGGGGGGGGGTCAAAAGCTCGCCATAGTTATCAAATGCGTTGAGAAAAATAACAAAAAAATTAAGTTACGAAAATAATTTTCTCAAAAATAATAAAAAAAAACCATTTTTTATGTCTATAAAAAGCTCAAAAAAAAAACCAAAATATATTGAAAATTGTATGGTGGATAGAAAATGCTAATATAAACATTTTAAAAAATATTTTGACTCTTTTTGAGCTAAATGTAGGCATACGAATTTTTATATTTTTTAAAAAAATTTTAGTATTAGGCAAATATCGATAAAAAAATTTCGTTGGGTCAAAAAACTTGAACATAGAAACTAACAAACAACTCATACAAGGTTTCTCATAGATTGTGATAATAGCAGTTGAAAATTATTAAAGATACATAGGCACTTTTTTTTATAAGCATTATTTATTAAGTTCAAATTTTGACTAAATGCATCAAAATATCGAAAATTTGCAAATTATTTTGTACTTAAAATTTTAAAAAAATGTTTAATTTTTATACCTAAAGATTGAAAATTGAGAACAATATTTTTCGTAAATAGTTGATAGTGTAATCAAAGAATCTAAAAAAATCTATTAATATGGTTGTTTTTTATAGACATTTTAAGTTAAAATTTGAACGATATTAAATATTATTTTAATGAAGAATAACTATGTTAGTTATTTATCGTTACAATTTAAAAATATTATTCCTGAGTACTTGAAACTTTTAAAGTATATTATTATATTTTATACGCATAATGAAGTTTTCAAATGCATTTTTTTCTGCAAAAATTAATTGAACCTAATTTATTACTATAATGTCTAATAGTAAAATAAATTACTTTAATAGCAATAATATCATAAAATATACCTTGTAATATAAGCTGACAGACCTTCTTCGCTCATATTCGTTTATTGTATAAAATGATTTTATATCATTGAACTCAAATTTAACACATCCATTACAGCGACCCTTCTAGACACCTACAACTGTACAGCAGAACGGTACACTTGTCCAAGTTTTATTTTTCATAACGCTTTTGAAAACTACTGGGCAGTTTTTACTTTTGATCTCCCAAAGTAAAGATTAGATTCACTTTCCTACTAAAAAATGCTGATGAAGAAAATCAAAGCCTTTTTACTGCTCCGATAAGTGATAACAGACGCACACAAAAAAATAAATAACACCTTATTGTAAAATCAATACATTAATCGCTCCGCTCAAAATCTAAAATTGAAATTTCCGTTATTTTCAACGTTTTTTCAGCAATTAGAAAACGGGCAGTCAGTCCATATTTTATACGTAAATATTAATTTACAACCCGTAGAACTACTAATTTCCATTAAATATTATATACATTTGATGTGTTAAAGTTTAATCAGAAGCTGTATAAGCAGGTACTGTTTATATTATATTGCCTATACAGGCAACTGGCAAGTGTGTATGATTACGAGCACTGTAGTATACCACTTGTACGTCTAATTTGATAAAATTAAATGTGTAAACATATTGCATATAAATTATATGATAGTATTATTATAGTACTTTTAATGTGTGGCTGACTATTATTATTAATCAGTGTGCATAAATAAAGCACAAGTCACAATGCATGCTGATCCTTTGCAGCAGGATTATTATTTTAATTTGAATCAATCTATTTATATCTATACTGAGTACTAGCACTAATATATAAAGACGAAACCATTGAAATGTATGGTCGGGGTAATCTCAAAAACTACTGGATCGATTTTCGTAGAAGTTTAGTCAAAATATTCGTCAGGATCCGTTGAGTGTTATTGGCCATGTTACGTAAAAGTCACCCCTAAATCCAACCAATAAATGTGTAAAATAGGGGATTTGTAAGGCGATATCTTTGGACAACTATATCTGAAGTTATACCGCACCGACAAGCGTGATTTTTATTTTGAACGCATATGTTCGGCGCGTAGATGAGCAATATAATGAGAAAAGTTAAATTAATTAATTTAAATAAAAATTACGAATATACGAATACTAGTGGCGCCGTCTATCCACATATATAAAAATGAAATGCTGTTCGTTGGAAAGTGCGTAACTTGAAAACGGACGGACCGATTGGACTAATTTTTTTTTTTTTAATGTTTATAATAGTCCGAATGAAGGTTTTTACGGTAAGAAAAATTGGAAAAGTTGCCCGGAAAATTGAAAAATTCTGGAATAATTAAAAGTAATTTGTTTGTTTATTGGGTTTCCATTGGTTACATATTTTATTACTATTATAATTATTAGAAATATGGCATATACATTTTTTTACAAATAAATTTATAAAAAAAAAATAAATCTTTGGCACGAATCACCATTGCAATGTTTTTCATGTACCTACCTAATTCTGATTTCACCTAACCTTGCCTACCTGATAATATACTGCTCGCATATTGTCTGCGATTCAACGCAGTCGGATTGCCTACTTAGTTGTCTTAGTTGCTTGAGGCAACTCACTTGAGGTTAATCTTAACTTAGTCTTTGGATCGGGCAACTCCCTGTGGGACAGCTAGTATAATATATCTCTAAGACTCTAAACAGTCCATGCGTACGGAAATATAATATAATATAAAAACCATAAATTTGTTAAAAAAAAAATAGATGTATAGGTTATGATATTCATTTTTCAGGAGGAATGGCGAAAAAACTAATAATTATTGAAAATACGAGAACTGCTGTCACCGTGTATATAATATATTATCACATCGTCAAACTATATCTCACCCTATATTTACAAGGTGATTTTTTAAACATGATTGTCCTATTTATATGTTTGAATTAAGCATATACACAAATTCTGGTTTTTGAAATTCATAAATTTACACTAAGACTGTATTTTTAAATTCTTGAGATTTCTTTTTTACCACTTAAGTTGGATTCTGTGACGATACAAACTTCTATTTTTCAAATAAATAGACTCACTTTTTCACATTAAATTATTCAGCAGATATTTTTTTGAGAATTTTGACGTATCTGAATTTAATTTTGAACGAGTAGTTTATGCCTTTTGAGTTATATAACTCTGTCTATTTACTAAGGAAAATATGTTTATGGTTAAGTAAGGTATAGGGGATTGGATGATTTGAAAATGTTAGTTATTAGTTATTACTATTGATCTATCGATATAAGTAATTTGTGAAAATGGTCTAAGTATAATAAATACTACATATAATATTACATATAGTTTATATTTTTATAAAACAATTTTTAAAAATTATTATTTTTTATAGTATAAACATTTTAATAACTCAAAAATTACTCGTTAGAATTTTGATTTAGATACATCAACATTTTGATGAAAATCATCAGCTAAACAATTTGCAGAAAAATAGAGGTTCTCATTAGTTATTTGAAAAATAAAAGTTTGTATCACCATTATAAGACACTCCTTAATTAGTACAAAAAAAAAAAAAAATCGGGAATTTGAAAATATGGTCTTTAGGTATACCTACTTAAAAATTCTAAAAATCAGAATTTAAATAAATGTACTATTAAATGAAAAAATAGGGGTAAGCGTGTTTAAAAAATCACTCTGTATGAAATTATTAAAATTCCATTCCGCGACGATTATTTATTCATTCTTTCAATATGTCATGAGCTCGAAGCATAAGTGCTTAAACTTAAGCTCGTCGACCTCTATCCCCACTTTCATCCAGGCAATCCAGCTGTAGACGGATATATTAATAGTAATATTATTTTACTTGCGCTTTACAGTAATATTCTGTGCACTTAGAACACTATTTCAACAACGGATTTGTGTCAACGTCTCTCTGAGAAAAATAGGAGATGTATGTATAATATAATATAATATATAGTTATAGTTGGTTGATCGTTATAAGTATAGAAGGCATGTCTACTTAAATGCGACGTGACCTTCACCTGCTGCGTTTTAAACATAATAAGTAATAAGCTGCATGTTATTATAACAACAGACAACAGTCAACATTTACTAAAATAGTTTCTTCACACAATTTATCAATATTATTGTGTACCGTCTAACCAGTAGCTGGTACCGATGATCGGGCAACAAAAATCGCTACACTATTATTAATAATTTATATAATATACTAATAAATATAATAATTTTAAACGTGTTACACGATGATCAGTGGTTACAGTAATATACTAATATATATATATATATATATAAAAATAAATAAATAATACATAATAGCCAATAGGAAGTCTGCGTATTATTGTTATTTGGGTCAGGGGCACCAAGTTTATTGGATGCAACGATTTAAATTTCAATCCTATGTATCGACTCATTTAAATGTCTGACCTTTTTTTGGGATTAATAAAATAATTTAACATTTTAACGTACTTACTACTTAATGATAGATAATTCGAACGATTAACTGTAATATATAGTTTCATTTCCCTTCAACTTATCAGTTCTCGGCATTAATACCTAGTTAATTTTATAAATTATAATTGATGTGTTTATTATACGCTGATTGCATAGGTTGAAGAATCTTAACTCTTAATGAAGATATGCGACACACCCAAATAAACAATACACAAATAATAGTTTCTTATATTAAAGGTATTAATTTTAAATATTTTATCAGACTCTTAAAAATTCGTTTTTATCATTTTCTATGTAAAATATGTACCTTTTAGTTGTATATTTTAGTTGTCACCTCGTTAAATAAGTCACGGTAATATCAATGCTAGATCAATTGTTTCGGTTGCTATACAGTTTAGATACTTAGTAGAATTAGGAATGTGGTATATTATGGTTTACAGTGTATCAATGTGTATTATTTTTTTTCTTACAACACATTTTAAGACAGAATTTAAATTTATGAATGGTTTTTGATCAAAATTTTTATCTTTTTTTATAATTGGTAAATGTTATTTAAAATAATGGGAAAATTATAATTAATAATTCAATTTAAAAATGCAACAATAGTTTTTGAAAAAACTGATTTTGTTTTTGGTGCAATTAATTAACAAATGCCTTTATTATCTATAAAGAGACTTTAAAACTGTCACCACTCACTAATATTAAAGCTCTTTTTGAAATAGGCATTTTAAATTTTTACAAAGTTTGAAAATTTAATATAAGGTTCTTCTTATCCAAAATTGGGTCACGACCCAAAATGTCAAGAAACATTGAACTGCAGAAACCTTTGAAATATATTAACTATTAAGGCATGAAGGTAAATTTTAACCTGTACTGTTAAACCTACATTTCGATTGCAATTTAGTTCACTGTAATAATTTACTAATACGGCACGGCGACGGTGCAGCTTAATGATGATATAGGTTAAGTTATATTTTACTTAATTAGTAATTAGGTTACTAAATAACCAAAAATATCACTAACATTTCACTTAAAAGTATATAACTATATAATTTATAATATTATAATAACTGTATTAATATATAATAATATATATCATTCTCTAGTCTAAATCACAATTAAATAATAATAACGGGGAAGTCACTCTTCTAGCTGTATAGTAGGTATAGAGGGATGTATATTATAATAGATGTCGAGTCGATGTATGACGTGTTATTAAATTGTAATACAATGATAAATCATTGTAACAATAAACATTCATCTATTCTGAGCGGTGATAGGTATATTTATAAAAATTAATTCACAATTATGACAAATTTGGTCAAAATTTGAAATTCAAACCCTCATGTATGTGTTTTTGTGGAACTTTTTTTTATTCTCAAAAGGAAAACTTCTGTAAAACCTTGTATTAAATTTAATAATTTTTCAACAATAGTTTGTGAATTTCGTTAACATTTTAAATTTAAACGTTTTTATTTTTTAAATGTTGTAACGGAATCTTAAAATACTAAAACGGCTTTTCTCAAAGCCAACACATAATTGGAAATAGAGGACATTATGACTACGTAGAATAACACGATTGAAGGCATACGCTCCACAGGAGCGTGCGCCTTCTGCGCATCCAACAAAAAACAGACGACCAATCAGGAGACAGACTATATCGACAAACGGGTATATATACCAGCC